>JAQHUG010000237.1:2061933-2082486 GCA_028555095.1 Dicrostonyx torquatus | reverse complement strand
CTGAAATGTGTCTAGATGGGGCTTGTTTCCCCTGGGCTTTTTTTGTGATTCAAGTTAGATTTCTTTCATGTATTTATATACTTTAAGAAACTTCTATTGTATTAGTTTCCCATACAACCTCTCAAATGGTTGTTTGTTTTAGCTGTCCCTACACATATTCTCTTCCTTGCCCATCCATAACTATTTATCCTATTTCCCCTTTCTAGGGAGACTCTTCTTTCCTCTTAGTCACTTACTCAACCCTTATAATCAACCCTTGGGTTAATATGAATTATAGTCTGCTTATTGAACAGTTGTCAGCTAACATCCACATATTGGAGAATACATACTATATTTGATTTGGAGGGTCTTAGTTACCTCACTCAGAACGATTTTTTCTAGCTCTATCCATTTACTTGTGAATTTCATAATTTCATTTAAAAATTTTTAAATAGCTGAGTAATATTACATTGTGCAAATAAACTACATCTTCTTTATCTGTTGATCTATTGAAGGACATAGTTTCTAATTTCTGGCTATTATGAATAGAGCAACAATGGACATGGTTGAGCAAGTGTCTCTAAGGTAGACAAAGCATCCTTTGGGTATATAACATAGAGTGTTATAGCTGGGTCTTGAGGTAGATATATTCCCAGCTTCCTGAGAAATGATCACATCCATTTACATAATTGCTATACAATTCCGAAGCCCCATGACCAATGGGTGTTTCTCTTACCCCAAATCCTAACTAGCACAAGCTGTCACTTGTTTCATTGACCTTGGCCATTCTGTCTCACCAGTCAGTTAGATGAAATCTCAAAGTAGTTTTGATTTGCATTTCCCTGATATTGAGCATTTATTTATGTGTTTTTCAACCATGTATGCTTAATTTCTTGAGAACTCTTTGTTTATATCCAACCCCAGTTTAATTGTGTTATTTGTTTTTCTAATGCCCACTTTTTAAAGTTCTTTATATATTCTAGATATTAGTCTTCTAGTGAATGTGTAAAAATATTTTCCCATTCTGCATCCTGCTTCTCTATGTAAATGATGGTGTCCTCTGCCATACAGAAGATTTTCAGTTACATGAAGCCCCATTTATTGTTCTCTGTGCCTATGTTATTGGTGTCCTGTTCAGAAAGGTTTTTACTGTGCCAATAGTTCAATACTGTTCCCTACTTTGCTTTCAGTTATATTCAGTGTATGTTGAGGTCCTTAATTCACTTGGAGTCGAGTCTTGTGCAGGGTGATAAGTTTGGATTCATTTGTGTTCTTCCACATTCAGGCATCTAGCTTGACCAGCACCGTTCATTGAAGATGTAATTTTCCAATGTGTATTTCTTCATTCTTCATCAAAGATCAGGCATCCATGGGTGTTTGGACTTATGTCTGTGTCTTTAACTGAATTCCATTGATCTATGTGTCAGTTTTAAGCCAATGACATACTGTTTTTATTACTATAACTCTTGTTATATAATTTGAGATCAGGGATGATGACATCTCCAGTAGTGCTTTTATTGTTTGGGATTTTCTAAGCTATCCTGTGAGGCTTTGTTTTTCTCTTTCTCTCTCCTTCTCTCTCTCTTTCTTTCTCTTTCTCTCTCTGTGTGTGTCTTGTGTGTATGTGTGTTTCCATGTGAGGCTGAAAATTGTCCTTTAAGGTCTATAAAGAATTGTGTTGAAATTTTGATGAAAATCACATTGAATCTGTGGACTGCTTTTGGTAGGCTAGCTCTACTCACTATATGAATCTTACTAATCCATGAACATGGGAAATCTTTTCATTTTCCAATACTTTCTTTTATTCCTTTCTTCAGTGTATTAAAGTTTTATCACATGAGTCTTTCATTTGCCTATTTAGAGTCACCCTAAGATATTTCTTGAGGCTATTGTGAATGGTATTATTCTTTTATTTCTTTCTCAGGCCATTTGTCATTTCTGAATACAGTCTATGTATTTGCTGGCAATTTATATTTTTCTCTGATGAGAAATTATGGCTGATATTACATTACCTTCCTTCACCCCTCTGCGTTTTGCTGAGCTGACATGCCATATTTAGTTGCTTGTCTTTAAAACACTTTGTTCAACATTGTTTATTCTTTCTTGGCTTGCACATATCTTGATAACTGTCTTGACTTGCTCTTCGTAGGACTTTTCTCATGTCATTTCTTTGCTGAGATATATGTCCCTTCACTTGTTTATGAGGAAATGTTAAAGACTCTTGAGTTGTTCTTTCCTTCGAGGCGCTTATGAAAAGTGTTGCTTCTATGTGGCTCCCAGCCTTCAGATGAGAGGCCTGACTAACAGGAATCTTCCTCCTTTGTAAATTACCCCCATGTTCTATCCAGCTTTTAATGGCATTTTTCTGAAGTTTCAGGCTCTTAGAGTTTTACAGTCATATTACTCTCAGCAGCTCTTCCTGGAATGCAGCGACCCTCTTAGTTGGCCAGCACAGGTGTCTTTGGGAGAGACATTTGCAACTCAGAAAGTAGCTGCTGGAAATGCTAGAAAAATTATAACGAAATGGTGTACCTCCCAACTAGGTAGCAAAGCACTGAATAATCAAAGTTAATTTTTAAAAGGCATTTTTATTAAAGGAGGAGGAGATGAAATGGGGTATAGGGAATTGAGGTAGTTTGGGGAAAGTTTGGGGAATAGTGGAGGGTGAAATAGTGGAGGGCGACTATAGTAAAAATGCATTGTATAAAATTCTCAAAGGATTAATAAAATATTTTAAAATAAACATGAGAAAATACACTTTTATTAAATCAGTTTTTAAATCACTTTTGTTCTCAAACAGTTTCTGCATATTGAACAAGATCATGTTGCTGCTATTTCCACTCAGATATGTTAAGTGAAGATTTAACCAGCAGAGCACTGATTGTTACTCATTAATTATCCATCTGTGCCAAAGAGTGATGTATTATGTTTGGACATGCTCAATGATTTTAGAGCCTAGGTCTGGAGTATTATAAGTAACATGCTCACAATGTACTCTGGCAACATTATCTACATTCGTACCTTGTTCTTAGTCACACAACTGGAATATACTTCCCATTCTCCTCTGAAGTTAGAAACAGCCACATGGCAGAGTTACAAACAAGATAAAATCTAAGGAAGAGCTGTGTACACTTCTTGGCTCAGCACAGAGCATCACATGAACCTCTAACGCTGACTGGATAATATCCCAAAGAATGAGAGAGATACAGCTTCAAGGTGGAGAGAGCCTGGCTTCTGGAAGGTGTAACTTGAAATATCAGTGCCCTTGAAATCTGCACTGAAATATGTGAACATGAAGTAAGATTTCATTGTAGTGTACCACAGAGATTTTAAAGATTTTAAATAACAACGAGAATTACTGAAGTGAGTTTTGCTGTAGCTTCTTTCTTTATAAGGTATAACATCTTAAAGATATGAACAAATCATCTTCAGAGACTTCTTTGAATCCCACTCTAATTTTATAGATCTGAATCCAGTAGAGTCCCCAATCCCACATGATCTGAATGTTACCATAAGGATACACATATATTAGTTTCACTGAATCAAGTGTTAGATAGTAGGTGGGGAGAAGAAAGGAAAGCATATAAACATCTTTCTCAAGTAAACGCTTATTTGAAAGCCAGTGAGATGAGGCCGGTTCTTCCAAGAACTGGTAGTGATGACCTACTTGATGAACACTTGAGGTACCACTATAACAAGTACACCATTGAAGAGCCAACAGGATTAAGAACTCATGTGAAAACTGAAGACATTAAAGTCTTAAAAGAGTTGGATCCAAAGTATAGTATGCTTTGACTGCCTTTTAAAAGGAAGCAGAAGCCAAGGTCCAACTCAAGGGATACTTTATTGCCAATTCAAAATGATGCATTATCATAATTAAGTTGTGTACAAACCAAGAGATGGCTTCAAAATAAAAAATTAAGTATGCTGAAGAAATGCAGCATCTGTTTAGTATCTGAGAGGGTTCTTTTTGTCAACACGTAGGAAAGAATGTTGAAACTGAAATTATATGCAATTCTATTATTAAATCTAGTATCAAGGGTTTAAAAAATAATCCCTGAAAGACTGTGTTTTCTATAGAGTTCAATGCAGGAAACTTTGACTTTCCTATGCAAAATGTGTGCTCCGGAATGTCTTTATCGTTTTTCTAATGGAAAACGTATGCTTTGTAAGATCTCTCTCATCTTTATGGTGGAAAATATGTGTTCTAAAATGTCTCTATCATCTTTATGGTGGAAAATGTGTGCTCCGGAAGTCTCTATTGTCTTTATGGTGGAAAATGTGTGCTTCAGAAATCTCTATTGTCTTTCTGATGGAAAATGTGTGCTCCAGAATGTCTCTATCATCTTTATGGTGGAAAATGTGTGCTTCAGAATGCCTCTATTGTGTCCGCTCCTTTACTTTCACAGCTCATCAGCCCCTAGAGAGCATCAACTCAAGCCTTTCATAAACCAAGGTTAATCTCAGAAGTGCAGACAGCATTTTAGCTTTGAGCTCTTCCTGCACAGCATTAATTCAAAAACATTCACTTGACTCTAGTTGAAGATTCCTAAAGTTTAGATTTTGTCTTATAAGAGGTGTCACATTACACTTTCCTAGCATATCTCCATCTGTAGCTGTTGCTGCTGGAGAAATCTAGGCTTATATTGCAAGGTGTGTCAGAGAGCTGCAGTGCATTAACATCCAATAGTGCCATTATTTTATGAGCCTGAACAGTTAAACACTGACTTAGTTACCTCACAGCTCTGATGAATCTCTGATTGTACCCAGTCTATTTAATCTTATGAAAAAATCACTCATAGAAGAATGGACAGAATGTTTCTCTCTACCTTTATTCACTACCCATAAGCAAATTCCTAATTTTTATACTTGTGTTTAGATTATGTGTGTTGTAAGATAATAAAGTATTCAGCACTGTTCTGCTTGTATGATGAGCATTGAAATATTAGCATTTCTAAACTTAAAATATAATTTTCATGAAAGTAATTATATATCCGTTAATACGGGCAAGTTTGGTTGCTCAAAATCAAATATAATTCAAAATATAGTCGTCTTTTGCAAGGATGTAATATTAACATATGCAATAGTTGAGAAAGCTCTTAAACAAATAATATAAAATAATAATTTTGTGTTTTTAGTGGCAAGAACTTGAGAATTTTCAAGGAGGATAAATAAGTTCATACATGAACATTTTAATATGTGTTGAATACTCATAAATCACCCAATGAATAGGGTGTATATGTAAGGAACTAATATAGTAGTTGAAAACCAACTGGTGGTTTTACAAAATCAACTCTAATAAGGTGGGAAATATTTTTATAATCAAGGTAAAGAACTATCTAATATTAGGCAACATGTTCATGCTGGAAAAAACATTAAGCTGCCTTTATACATTGACTAAAATTAAATTATATATGTACTTTTTCAGCTTTATAGGAAAATATAGCAACAAAACAATAGCACCGAACAATGATTCATAGTCTTTGGTATGTACTGAGTGTTTAGAAAACTAATTTCTATAGTTTGGATCTGAGATGATTCTGTGTTTTATGTATAGTCCCCAGCCCATGATGCCATCAAGGGGTGGTGGTGAACACTTTCACACGTAGGGCTGAGATGGAGGAAGTCAGGACATTGGTGATGCCACTGAAAGAGATCTTTAGACCATGATTCATGCCCCCTTCCTTATTTGTCTCCTCCCACTTCTATTTCCTGGCTGCCAGAAAGCAAGCAGCCCTTCTCCATCAGTTATTCCCTGCTTACAGTGCTGACGCTTCCCCTGATTACATTCTTGAAGGTAACAGGATCAAGGAATCGTGAGCCACATTTTGCAAAACTCTGAGTCAGAATCCATCTTTCCTTTTAGAAGGTGAATGTATCAGGGAGGTTTCTTTGTCACACTGACATAATGTTCACTAACACATTAATGTTCCTAACTCCCTTTGGCTAGCAGTGTTTTCTGTCACTGCTTGGGGTGGGGCAGCCCTTCAGACAACACAGGGCTCAAAAGGATTCCACAGTGCCAGCAAATACTAAACTTTTCTATCTGAGAGGGTTAGGGAAAAAAAAACACTCACACTCTGTCTTCATGGCATCCTTTTCTTTACTCTCTATTCTTCTGCATTCTTTCTACTATATACTTTTTTCCCTACAGCTTATATACCTCAATATTTTTTCAGGCAATATAGAAATTACAATGTGGGTCCATTCTGTTTTTCAAGTGAATAATTATAATGAATACAAAACAAACAGTAAAAAACAGCATGATTCTCATATTCCTTTCATGATTAAACATTTTACATATTATAGGTGAAAAACAAATCATCACAAGAACCCATGTACATTCATACCCAAGCAGCTTGTTTTAGGCTGACTATGTGGGCAAGTGAGATATTTTCCTCAGTTGGGTTTTTTACTGTCAGGTTTCATTTTGCAATTACAAAAAAAATGGCCAATTACTTTATTGCGTATCTCTTAAAGGAATAAAAAACCTAAACTTTTATGTATAAAAAAAGAATCAATCATTTAAATCTTTGGGGTACATACCCACTCATTAATAGTTTCTTATATCAGGAGATTGAGGGGGGAAATGTACAAAAGGAATTAATCATCACCTTTGATCACCAACCAATCCTAGCAAGGAAAGTATGTCAGCTAGCAACAATTGAGCTGCCTTGTATTTTTGACCCCAGCTGTGTATCCTTGTAAACTTTAGGTTGTTTTCTTGGGTTATTCATCTTAAGGTTATTATAAAAAGCATCTGATGTATTCTGAGGTTATTTCAAAGCTTTGTTTCAGCTAATGATGCAGACTGAAACCTGTGACTTTCAGCATCTTTCAGCATTAAGATGAAAGGAATTTGAGCTACCATGGCTCCTGGGACTCAGCTGTTTTTCTTAATCATTAACCCTTGCTATGGTCTACACAGTCCCTTAGATGAATTTCATAGGCCCTGGTTGTGTAGCATTTTCTTGTGTTTATTTTTGTTCATCAAAACTTTGTAAAAAGCTAACATTATTATTATCAGCAGACAGTACAGTTTAGGGAATAATTGCCTTCAATTTACAGATAAAAATGCCCAGTAGAAGGGGATATCGCCATGATATAAACACATTACATTACAGGCAGTGGGAATCCCCCACTGCCATTCGCATCATGCCAGATGCCAGAGAAAGACAGTGACAGCAAACATGTAAAGGCACAGCAGAAGCAAAAGACATCTCGGGGTCTGTGGTCTTGGTCTAGGGGACCTGCCTAACCAAGACTGACCCATCAGAGGCATTTCTTCTGGTGGGCTGACACCTTGAACTTCAACTGCCACCTGCTGCACCTCTGACATGGCCAACCACTGGTACCTTTCCCTAAATGGACTCTTTCTGCTAACACTGTGCTACTCTTCATTCCATCCCATGATGTTATCACCATTTCTCAGAAAAAAGAAAAAACCCAGACTCAGGAAACCTGAACTTCTCTCTGCTGTCAGTAAGTGCTTTGTAGCTGGAACCTAATTAACTAAGTAAAAGCATCCAAGACATTTGAATTTCTGACCAGTCAGGCTTGAAGCCATATGCTATCAATATTGCATATTTAATCTTAGTGCTCATGTTAGATGTCTGTGTTTCCACATCCATGTCAGAAAGCAACAACACACAGAGAAATTGTTGGAAAATGTTTTGTTTCTACTCTGTAGCATGATTTCTTAAAATCCATAGACAAATTAAAATACATTCTTTTGTTGTTGCTTAGTAGTGCTGGAAATTGGAGATAGGGTCACACCCATGCCAAGAATTCAACCATTGAGTTATATTACTAGACTTTTAAAGTTATTTGTGTGTGTGTGTGTGTGTGTGTGTGAGAGAGAGAGAGAGAGAGAGAGAGAGAGAGAGAGAGAGAGAGAGAGATGCATACACAAGTGTGGAGGCCAGAGATCAATGTCAGGTATTGTTTTACATTTTAATATTTTATCCTTAAAATTTTTTCCAAACAATGTGTCATTATTATATATTTCTCCCTCAGCTTCCAGACCCTCCCTATCTACCTGCTGAACTTCATAATGCTCCCTCTCTCCAAAACAACAAAAGATGAAAATGAAAACAAGCTACAATAAAAAGACAAAAATTATCAAAACAAAACAAAACTCTCACTAAGCCTACCAACTGATGAATGGATGATGAAAATGTTTTTATACACTGGTGTATTATTTATCTGCTAAGAAAAATGAAATTATGAAATTTGGTTAGAGCTAGAAACAATTATCCTGAGTAAGGTAACCTAGAACCCAAAGGATAATTATGGTATGTTTTCTCTTATTTATGTTAGCTCCAATCTGAATAAACACTTAGGTTAGATAGATAGTAAGGGACCAGAGGGGAGGAGAGAATCTTCTAAGAAAGGGAAGTACAATATGGTGCTATTAAGGAGAAACTGGAATAGGAGGACTAGATGGGGGAAAGGGATGAGAGAGCGTGACAAAGAAGGAAATATATATATATATATATGTATGTGAAAAGAATTTAAATGGTGTTATCATAAAATGAGGGAGAAAATGTCCCAACTAGACATCTTATGCCGCTTTATTTGTTTGTTTGTTTATTGATAGAGGGTTTCTCTGTGTAACAGATGTGGCTTTCCTGAAATTTGCTTTGTAGACCAGCCTGGCCTCGAACTCACAGAGATCCACCTGCATCTGCCTCATAAGTGCTGTGATTGGATGTGTGTGCCACCAGCAACTAGCTATGCCACTTTATTTTTAAGACAGGGTCTCTCACTGAATCTGGAGGTCACTGATTCAGCTAGACTGTGAAGTTGAAGGAGCTGCCTGCCTCTGTATTCCAGTGCGGGGATGGATGCTGGTGATCCGATCTCAGGTCCTCATGGTTGTGTGGCAAGCATTTTACCAACCAGGTCACCTCCTCAGATCCTTGAAGCTGGTTTAAACCAGTGTCATAATAAATATATTTATGGCTGATGATTTTCCATTGATCGACCATTAGAAAAAAATTTTCTTTCATATTATACATTTACCTCAATCTTAGGTATTTTTTTCCTGTTTGCCAAGTAGGACTTCCTGCCCTACTTACATTTAAGTGTTTGTAATGGTAGGAAAGATGCCCAAATGGCTTCAGTTATAGCATGAGGATAAAAAGAAAACAACAAAAACCAGACCTATTGTGTAACTCATCTGAAGAAAATGCGATAAGAAATTTTCATGTTAAATAACCAGCAATTAGTAAAGGAAGGGCAGCTCAATCACAGAGATTGTTAACAACCCTAAAGAACTAGGGGATGTGGAAGATAGCATCGCTACTCTAATTAATTGCTTTAAGACATGGGTCTTCCTAATAGAAGTTGGCTGTTTTGTCTTGCCATGTTTATAACATATGTGTCTCAGAGAGCAAGGCACAAAGTACATGCAGGGTGGTTACATAACTAACCACATCGCAGTTCCAGGGAATGAAGTAAGGGAAAAACTGCCCATGTTTTTAAATAGTAGTCTTCAAGATGATAACTCACATTTAAATAATTAAAACACTTAAATAGAGTCAAAATTCAAATTTTAGAATAAGAAAGATAAATTCGACCTAAAAACAGGCAGTCTTAGTTGGGAAAAAAGAAATCAAGTTTCTTAATCTTCCACCCAAACAAACTAAGAGCTACAAAAAGCTAAAAACGAAACTACAGCTAAACCAAGTGTCACGGACTTTGCCCTGAGTACTCCTCTGAGACATCTAAGTGGCTGTTCATGCATACACCCATGTGCATGTGGGCAGCACTAATTGGTCTCAGGGTATTGTTTACTGTTTATTGTTCTTTAGAACAATATAAAACAATAGCAGGACATGGAGTTAGATGGAAATAGGGTTAGGGTATTATAGAAGGAGGATAATGAAGCTATAACCAAAATACATTGAAAATACATTGTTTTTAAATTTTTTATTGAAAATAGATTCTTCCCTCATACACTATATCCAGAGCATAATCTCTCCTCCCTGCACTCCTCCTAGTTCCCTTCCCATTTCCCCTCCCCCCCAGATACATTCCTCCTCATGAAAAAGGCAGGCCTGTAAGAAACAGCAGCCAGACAGTACAAAACAGGATACAATATGGCAACGGCAAATGCCCTTCTATCGAGGTGGGGCGAAGAAACCCAATGGGAGGCAAAGAGTTCTAAGAGCAAGCGAAAGAATCAGAGAGCTACACCTGCTCCCTCTGTTAGGAGTCCCACAAAAACACCAAGCAACATACACGCAGAAGACCCGAGGCAGACCCGTGCGGGTTTGGTGCTTGTTTCTTCAATCGCCCTGAGCCCACATGAGCCCTGCTTAGTTGATTTGGGGGACCATATTTTCCTGGCGTCCTCCATCCTCTCTGGCTCCTATAGTCTGTCCTTTTCCTGTTCCTTGGGGTTCCCCTGTCTCCAAGATGAGAGACCTGATGGAGCCCTCCAGTTTAGACATTCTCTCAGCATAGTGTCAGGTGTGGGTCTCAGCAGCTGCTCCCATCTGCTTCTCAGATGATGACTGAATCAATCTATAAGTGCAGCAGATCATCATTAAGAATCATTTCATTGACTTTTGTTGTGGGGGAGGGGCAGTCATGTTTGGTTCTACCCTAGGTCTCTGTGTTATCCAGTCTCCAGTTCCTGACCATGCAAACAATGTAGGACCTGGGCTCCCTCTTGTGGTATAGGCCTCCAGTTAAACCAAATATTGGCTGGCCACTCCCACAAGTTCTGTATCACCTTTGCCCCAGCCCACCTTGCAGGCAGGACAGATTGTAGGTTGAGGGTTTTGTGACTGAGCTGGTGTCCATGTCTGTCTTTCCATGGCCTGCAGAGTACCTTCTCAGGACAGAAACTAGAATGTCGGAGTGAAGGCTCCATGCCAGCACCAGCTTGACCTCTCCGTGTTCAGTGACCTGTATGTAAGTTGTCCTTGGCAATGAAGTCCCACTGCCAGTTTTCAGAAAGAAACCTTCCATCCTAGCATTAGCCTGGGTTGTTTAGGGATCTCCATAGGACCTCCGCAGCCAACAGATTGAAAGAATGTAACCCAATCCCATCATTGGAAGTCTTACCTGGCTACAGAAGACAGTCTGTTCAGATTCCATGTCCTCCATGACTAGGAAGCCTACTAATAGACAGCTAGGTGCACACTGAGAAAGAAACCAGTGGTATAAATGAGTTTATATGGTAGCAAAAGGTCGGGGGAGGTTGATTCATTCTATTTGGAATATAGAGATAGAGATAAGGGTCATGGAAAAATCCCTAGAAAAGATAGCATCTAAGCTTTATCTTGCCTTTCAGAAATGAAGAGGGTTTTTTTTTTTTTTACCAAGATGAAAGGAAAGGAAACAAATTTAAAATAAAATTGAAGACAGTAGATTAAAAATATGGATCTAAACATAATTGTACTCACAGAGTCTCAAGTGAAATCCAGTGTGCATTTATAAAACTGTTATATTGGAAAAGATAGCAGATCTACTCTGGGAAGTATTCAATTCATCACTAGCAAAACCAATGCTTGGTGCTTCTCATCTGCCCTGACCCAACTAGAAATTGAGAAAAGAGCCAGAGAACAAAACTAAAATGGGTGCTACCTCTAGTAACATTGAGTATACCAAGCAGAGCCAAGAAAACTCAGTGCAGTAGGACATGCTAGAAGGCCTGGAGAGGCAATAGAGAGGGCAAAATATAAACAAGAGAAAGAAAAATGGACCTTGGAGTTCATGGAGGGTAATGTGAGCATTCCCTCAGCTACTTGCCCTACTTAAAATAGAATCATCACCAGAAACACTTGGCAGGGTACCAATGACCCTGAGCTCAGAGTTGAGGGAAGAATTCTCCAAGTAGAGATGTTTAGACTCAAGGGTGAATGACATGATTCTGATGAGAGATTATATGATTTAGGGGCAAAGAGTTTAGGCTCTGGAATGTGGCTGCCCTGTTTACAGGCCACCACATCTGCTTGGACTTTTGGGCAAGTTAGTTAATCTCTATCTATTTTGGTTTCTTCATTTCTAAAATAAGAGAAAAAAATAGTTGTCTTCCTTACAGAATTGTTACACGGATTAGGGAGTTAATATATGTTGAGTGCTTAGAAGAATCGGGACAGAGGCAGAGGTATCAAACTTTAGGGAACTATTTTTAGATCCGTTGTGAGTATTGGGAGGTTTGAAGAAAGGGCCATGAAGGAATCCACACGGTGGTAGGAACAGGGAACCTTTATCTTTCTATAGGAAAAGAAAACAAAGGAAGCCATTTTAATACTGTCTGGGAGTGGTGGCTTTCTGTAGGAGCTGGGGACACGAAAAAGACATTGTCACATCCAGAGATCACACCTGAAATTATATAAAGGTGCTATAGCCTTTAAGAGGAGGGCTTTCGTGAAGGCTAAGCAGGTAATGTGCACTCCACCTTCACAAGGGGTTAACTTTGTTTCTCTACAGTGGGTCAGGCCTAGCTGGGGTGGGGTGGTAGATTAGTTCCATGAGAAATTAATTTATTATAAATAGGGTTATTATAAATGATTGTTATACTTCTATATTATATATAATGCGTGTGTGTGTGTGTGTGTGTGTGTGACTTGTCCTCAATGACTTTATTCACCAACGGTTTGTCTCCCTGCCTCTCAAGCCTTGCTGAATGAACGGGTTAACACCAGGCATCGCGCGTGAATGGAAACAGGTGTGAACTGCAAAGGTGGAAGACAAGGCCCAGGTCTCACATTCTGAGCACTGTTGCCTGCGACCTTCATCCCATGGACGTGCACTGTAACTCATAAACTTTCACACAGAAACCTCACCTGGATTTCAGCCTTGGGACGTCTGTAATTGGGTAAAAAGGAAATGGTCATGAAGCCTGAGGTGACGGGAACACTGCCAGTGGGTGCCTATTGTTCCCAAGTGGTTATTAATAGCCTTCCCTCTTCTCTTCTAAGTGCCACAGTTCAGCTAATAAATTCCATGGCCTCGGTGTGCTCCACGTCACAGAGGCAGAAACGGCATGCACTGGCTGATAACGCTGAACCCAGAATTTTATAAGCGCGGTTCCATACCAGTGCAAGCTGTTATTCTTTTTTATGCAATATCCTGGTATTAGTTTTAACTACGGAAAAATGAAATAACTTAAAGGCGTTCCCTATCTATACTTGCAGTGGGAGGGCCATCTGCTAGAGAAATCTGATATTCTCAGCACATTAATTTAGATTCCAATGGAAGTGGGGTGAGTTAAATTATCTCCGAGTTCATTCCAAACTCAGGATTTTGAGTTTGGTAATAATATTCGAAGAAGAGTTCTAATTTGGGGAATTATTTTTGCCCTTATTTTGCTTAGAACTAGATCTGATTTTCCTCCTGACATAGTTGAGTTTCTTAAGAGTCAGCGGTGCTCAGTCTTATTCACGTGTGTGCCTCCTGGCTTTTCTTCCCGCTATTGTCCACTGAAGAATATGTACCGTGTGTGAGCTATGGCTTTCTCCAGACTGTAAACATGAGTAGCCAAGCATCTCCTAAGTGTCCACTCTTATTTTCCTTCCTTCGATGCCTCCTTTCACTATCTCTTCTTCCAACCTGGCTTTCTCTAGCTGAGGGATATAATTTTATGAACTGAGTCTCACACATGATGCCCCGTATAACCTGTTTCCTCAAGAATGAATGTATTTTAAATGATAAGAAGAGCAGCACGGACAGCATTTTTGATGTAGTTAAGGAGGGTCGGCGTAGAGTCCAGTTCAAAGAGAAGAAGTGGAAGCGGTTTGGAAATTTTGAACGTCGGCAACAGAAGAGCAGAAACACGAAGATGAAAAGTGCCGAGAAGACGAGCACCCAGCTGAAATTAGGCGAGCAGAACACAACTCCGACTATGGTTTTTATTTTTATTTTTTGAGACCGGGTTTCTCTGTAGCTTTGGAACTAGCTTTTGTAAACCTGGCTGGTCCGGAACTCACAGAGATCTGCCTGCCTCTGCCACCTGAGTGATGGGATTAAAGGCGTGCACCACCACCACCCGGCCACAACTCTTGCTATGTGACCCCTGGCAAGGAGCAGGGAAATGCACACAGAGCTAACAACGCAGCTCTGACGGCTGTGGTGCGGAGCCTGACAGGACTACCCCAAGGGACAGGTTCACAGCCTTCACAAACTTCAAATTTAGTTGCAGGTTT
Organism: Dicrostonyx torquatus; assembly: GCA_028555095.1. Lineage (NCBI taxonomy): Eukaryota > Metazoa > Chordata > Mammalia > Rodentia > Cricetidae > Dicrostonyx > Dicrostonyx torquatus. The sequence goes on along the minus strand of JAQHUG010000237.1, from coordinate 2,068,345 downwards.
TGACATAAAGTGGTGTCTCTAGCGGACTGATCACAGGGGATCAGAATCTCATGCTTAATGTATGAAGGAAGTGACTGGGTGCCAAGGTGAGAAAGGAACTATTCTTTAACACTGAGCTAGCCTAGGGTACCGAGAACAGGGAACAACCAAGGTCAGGCAGCCTCAGTTCAGCCTGTGACAGCCCCTGCAGAGAGGGAACCCGCCCCTCCTCAGAGTGCAGGCAGGGCACAGCAATGCCTAATGCTGGGGAATTCCTCAACTACCGAACTCAAAGGTACTTTTACTCAAAGATAAAATGCCAGATGGTGGCAAAAAAGCTTATTGGTAAAAATGATCGGTGACATCAGAGAGGGTACAAACAAATGAGTTAAATCCGGGACCTACAGAGGAAAGTCAGCAACACAGAGGAAAAGGGTCAGAAAACCAACAGATGAAATTGTATTGTGAATGGAGGGAAAATTCACAAAGAAATTGAAGTTTTAAAAAATAGAGAGGCCAGAGAGATGGCCAGGCAGGTAAAGGAGCTTGCCATGAAGTCTAGTCACCCAAGGGACCTATAAGATGGAAGGAGAGAACTGACTCCCGGAAGTTGATCTCTGACTGTCGTATGTGTGTAACGACACCTCTCCATGCACACATTTACAATAAATGAATAAATGTAACTGAAATTTTAAAAGAGAAATTTGGGGATGAAAAGTTCAATGAGTTGGGTAGTGGTGTTACATGCCTTTAATCCTAGCCGAGAGAGCGAGAGAGACAGAGAGACAGAGAGAGAAAGAGAGAAAAAGACAGAGAGAGAAAGAGAAAGACACAGAGAGAGACACATACACAGAGAGAGAGACTATGCGACTGGCCAGTGAACCCTGGGGATTCTCCTGTTTCCATCTTCCCTATGCTGAGATTACAAGTGTAAAAGCAGGCCTTTCCGTTTACACTTGTCCTGGGGATTAAGTCTGAATTTGGGTCCTCAAGCTTGTGTCTCTTTATAACCCTTTATAGTCTGAGGCAGTCTTCTAACCATTTATTTTTTGTCTGAAAATATTCATACAAACCTGAGATAGGCGAAACTACATCGAGCCTTGCCAACTCTTCCATTCTGTGCCTCAAGCCCACTCTTTATTAGAAAATACATGCACTAGAAATAATATTCTAACTTGCTTGAGTTCATTACCATGGTTTGTCCTTTGACATATAATGAGAGCAACAGCATTCTCTTTAGGGGAAATCCAACCAGCAGGCACCACCATCACAGACAGCCTTCTTTCCACACCCTCATTGCCACTCGTTCCTCCAATTCATTGCTGCAGAAAGCCACGGAGCGGAAGCAGGATTTCCTCCACACAGGGAAGCTTCTAGTTCTGCTCCCTCCCTGGCTGACTTCATGTTAGAAAGAGAGCATAGTCTATGGGAAGGTATGCATTTTCTGTTCAGCAGCAACACAGACTTCCAGGTTTAAACATTTAAACTTCCTCCTTTCCTATAACTCGGTCCTGACACCAGGCTGGCTTACAGTGGATTGGGGTATCAAGTGCTTTTCTTCCTCTGTACTTGTGGCATAAAGAGAACAAAGGGAAAGATTTCCCTGAGAAAAATGCTTGAGCCAAGGACCCATAACCTTTTCTCACACTACAGAGCAGGGGTGGGGGAGTGGCAAGCTGGCAAACCAGCCCATGTCCTTTGTCAACTTTCCAGTCTTCAAAGGGCTTGGGGGCTCATAGGAATTCCTTCCCAGGCACCACTGCCCCATGAAGCTAAAATGACCCAGCAGCAGCTATAGACTCTCCTAATTTATAACCTTCAGCCTCTTTCCACCTGTATCCAACTACAAGAAAACCTACGAAGAGTTTAGTAGACTGAGAACGTTCTTTGTGCGTCTTCTGGAGTTATTCCTCAATTGACAGCTTGCAACTTCAGTGCAGAAGCATGTGTCTTACTGCCGGAAGTAGTGCAGTATTGCTCCCATCTTCACTAATTGGGCATCAAATCTTCCCCTTTCTGAATAATTTCCCTTAGCTGACCAGGGACCTTGTCTTCTCTATTGTGCTTGCTTTCTTTGAGAACACTGGCTTTTCTGTCGCAGTACGTGGTACACTATAGAACATAGTTAGGGAGACCATACAAACCATGTATTCTCACTAGAGTGCAAATCCTTTAATATGGGGGATTCCGAATCCTTTTAACCCCACCCTACAATGTATCTACTTCAAAAGTGCTTACCTGGGGGATTCTGAATCCTTTTAACCCCACCCTACAATGTATCTACTTCAAAAGTGCTTACCAAACCAAAATCTACAGGTGCTTTTACAAGCTTTACAGCTAGCATGTTCATAAACTCCTGAAAACTCAGAATTCACTGTTTCTTTAGAAATGCCTTATCCTAGCAGGCTGTTGACATGTGATTCTTCTTATCAATAACATAGTCATAAACAAACACACACTCACAAACATGCGTACACATATACATACCTCACACTCACACATACACACACCCACACACATACATACCACATGCACATCACACATAGTCACACACTCACAGATACATACCCACACATTTACACATACACACTAAACACATGCACTCACAAACATATATACACATATACATACCTCACACACACCACACACCACACACATACACACCACAGTCACACACTCAGAGACATATACACACCAAACACATGCATACATACCCCCATTTTCACACACACATTCTCTCTCTCTCTCTCTCTCTCTCTCTCTCTCTCTCTCTCACACACACACACACACACAGTTAAGCAAAATTAGTGACCAATATGTTAAAAATGTCCTGAGGTCTGTTCAGTGACCCCTCAAGTTTCTTACTCATGGATTAATGTATCCTTCTGTTGTTTATACACAAAAAAATGAGGAGGAGAAAAGCAAGCAAATAAACAGAAAAAGTCAAATAGTTGAGGATGGAAACCACCTATTTCAGGGCTTCCAAGAAGTAATTCAGTAAACTTTCTTATAAGAACTGAAGTATATATAGCACTCCATTCAGGTCTTGGTTCAATCTATTCTTAATAGATATTGATTACCTTCGTAATCTCACTGAACCGCTGCCCCCATCCAACAGGCTTAGATGTGTTGCCTGTGGGAAATGACTAGGAGTTCTTCCTAATGGCTGGGATTAGTGGTCTTATGAGAAGCTTTGATTGGAGTCAAAGAGAGCATGCTCTTGCATCTCTACTTCTCTGCGTGAGAAGATAGGGTTGGTTTCTGGGTTTTGTTCCTTTATCCCTTCAACAATGTGAGGAAACTTAATCCACACCAACTGTGAGGAACTTACCTGTAATGGAATAGTCTTTTTGTACACTATGAAGATGTGTTGTTCCCGTTGGTTTAATGAAGAGCTAAATGGCCAATAGGTCAGTGGGAAGAGGTTAGGCGGGACTTGTGGATAAGGAAACAGTGTGGGCATGAAGAAGGGCAGAGTTGCCGGCAGGAAGAAGCAAGGTGAATATGCCTTGCTGAGGAAAGGTACCGCCGTTTGGTCGAACATAGATAAGAGAAATGGGTTAATTTAAGTTGTAAGAGTTAGATAGTAGCAAGCCTAAGCTATGGACCAAGTATTTATAAGTATTAATAGTAAGTCTCTGTATGGTTATTTGGGAACTGGATGGCAGGACAGAAAATTGCACTTGCCTTCACTAGACACTGAACATATTTGATCTTGGGTTCTCCAGCCTCCAGAACTGTAAGAAATAAATTTCTGTACTTTGTAAATTACCAGTGTCTGATATTTTGTGGCAGCACAGATGAATTATTGCTATGAGCCTCACATTATTTTAGATGTTAGGGAGTATTAGTAAACAAAATATTCTCTTTGTACTGATGAGACCTTCATTCTTTATGAGTAGAAAGGAATAGCAAACAAATGTGCATGCAAAAGGTGACGGTGAACACGGGTAAAGGTGGGTAAGAGGGATAAGGAGGAACAGACCTCATGTGACCTAGTTGAACTTAAAGCAAAGGAATGGCTACCTGGCATGGGTAGGAGCACTTTAAGAAAAATAAATACCAAAAATAAATAGCAAAATCAAAGTTCCTGGGAAGAGGGTATGTTCGGAACATTTGAGTGACAACACCAGAGACAAAGACACAGTGTGTACAGAAGGTGGCATGAAAGGGAAAGAGACATAGAGGGACCTGGGTGTTTAGAACCTTTTACTGTCAATGGTCCTTTGAAATAAAGTGGTCATTAATATTATCCCCTTAAGATAAAGGTAGATCAAAAATAAAGAGAGATGGAAAGAGATAGAAGGAGAGAGGGAGGAAGAAAAGGAGAAGGAGGGAGGGGAGAGAAAGTCTCAAGGCTCCAGGGCAATTTGTGTCTTTGTAGGTAGAGCATAAGCTGTTTTATCTTTCCCTTTTTAAAAAATCAATTTTGAGATTATAATTTAATCACATTTCTCATTTCCCTTTCCTTCTTCCAAGCCCTCCCATGTATCCCTCCCCACTCTCTTTCAAACTCATGCCTTCTTTTTTTAAACTAACAGTTATTATATGCATATATATATATGAGGTGCTGTTTTTAGCTTCCAGGAGAAACTAGCCAGCTCATCTAGGAGTTCACTCTTCTAATCTCTCAAACAACCATACTTTCTCTTGCTCCTACCTCAGGGATATCTACTTGTGACTCCCGTGCCCTCATTTCCCTCCATTTCTCAATCTAAAAAAGCCCAAGTTCTAACTGTAGACCAGCAGCACTAAGCCCACAAAGTCTCCGTAGACAAATCAATGGGTCAATTTTGACTTCCTCCAAAGACAGGAGCAGCACTGCTGGGATGCCCTTCCTTGAGCTATAGCGCTGTTCTGCTTTGCTGTTTGCCTCTATCCCCTACTCCCGCTCATCCTCTTGCGCTGTCTCTATTCCTTCTGCCTGATTGTAAACATTGACATAGCCTAGTCTTGTCCTGGAGGGTCTTCTTTAGCTCAACATTCTCCCTAGCGTTTCTACAATTTCCTATATGATAAACATGTACTTCAGGGTGCTCACTAGACATTCTAGTTGAACAACTCACATGCATTATCACATCCATAACCCCAAACCCATAAGGTACTATATTCTACTATTGTTCCATCTAGAAACCTTAAAGTGATCTTCTCACATAATCACTGTAGATGGTCAGTGTATTATACAAGTCCCTTAAGCATTTTTCTTACATGTTTCTTCCTCTCTGCTGCTAACCAGTCAAATGTTTTTAGTGTTTATGTGATAAAAATTAAACCCAGGGCCTTGTATATGAGGACTATGTGCTCCACCACTGGGCCACATTCTAAACCTTTTACTGTCTTCTGATTCTCTTCAATTATGACTATAATTACTTATAAGCCATCCTTACTTGGTTCCTTCTCCATTCTATTTCCCTTCAACATAGCAACATTGCCACACAAGACTCTTCCTACCATCCAGATCTTATCATGATCCTTTTGGTTCCACTCCTCCTTTGGGTTTTCCTTCCCTAACACTAGTACCTCTTGGGCTACATCAGACTTTGGCACCATCATCACTTTCATTGTTGTTCTTGAAACTTGTTGGCACCTTCACACCTTTATCTGTCCTTTACTTGTTGCTTTCTGCAGTAGGTCTTACTCGCTGTATATGTCCAATGCTAATCCATCAACTCTGCGATTCTCATGTATAGATTATCCTCTTGAGGAAACTCATCTTTGCCTCTCACATGTTTAGGAAACTTTGCATGCCCCAGAAGCATAGTTCTATTCCACTGTGCTGTACTTTTCATTTGACTTTCTTTCTCAACATGTGTGTGGGTTCTTTCAGGTCAGAGGACAAGGATGCAAAATCTGTAATTTCAAAGTTCTTCTGATGACCAGTCAGATAGTATGTAAGGTTCCCATTGGCTCTAAAAGTCTGAATAAACCACACTTATTGTACTCATTGCTGTTTGGATAAACCAGTCTTTAGATCCAGACATTGGGTTCCTCTGAGTGGCACAGAGTAAACAGAGTTGAGATGGCGAGTCTACCAGACCTCAGAATTAATGGCTTCGTCTACATTTTAGGCCAACAGGACCACATGAGAGCCCAGTTTCCTTTTCTTTGTTTTCCAACGGTAGCTTCTCAAATGAAAGAACTTGCATATTTTCCGAGAGTCTGACTATTCTCAACAATGAAAGGGTTGATTATTATTTTCATCTGCTAACGTTTCCTGTTGGGCTCTGAGAGGCATCTAAAAAATGAAGAAATTCTGCCTTGTGTCTCACTTAACAAAAATACACTAAATAAAATCTGAACATTGAGACCTGGAATTTTCAAAAAAATTCTGTTGCTTAGATAGTTAAGGAGAAAACAAAAGAGGCTAGTGATGCTTCGCTGTGCCAAGTTAAGCTCACTTGCTTTCTTTTCCATCCCCTCTCTTTCCCCTCCC
>JAQHUG010000237.1:2044510-2060593 GCA_028555095.1 Dicrostonyx torquatus | reverse complement strand
TGTAACCACCAAAGGAAACAGGCTTGAATCTTTCCACCAACTTGTGGTGATGCACATATTAATAGAAATGAATTAATTTAAAATATAAGAGCTAGCTAGAAAGATGTCTAAAGCTATAGGCTAAGCAGTGATTTAATTAATACAGTTTTCTGTGTGACAATTTCGGGTCTGAGTGTTCAGGAATGAACGAGCAGCCCTTGCCAACACCCCTATACATTCTTAACCAATGGTGGCCAAGAACCCTCTTTACACACCTGACTCACCTAGCATAGCTAAATATGTGTTCTGTTCTTTCAGATTCCCCAGGGCTCGCATGCGTTACTTTCCAAGGCAAAGATGAGGTGAACCTGAGCCTGCCCAGCAGAACAGGAATGACTAGCCTGCCTTCACTTGCTTCTGGCTTTCCTTTGATTTGGTCCACTCTGTATCTTGGGATTGTCTTTCGATAGGATGGCCAAGATGCTTTAGCCAAAGACAACTATAAAAACCCTGTGTCCATTTCAATATGGTTTTCATTTTAAATTCAAAACCAAGTCACTCCTGATACAGGAGTTCTGGAATTTCTGACTTGAAAATGAACATATTGTTTGTTTCCTAGAACTGAGTCTCATAACAGGTCCTTGTTGCCAGTAGAGAATGATCACATCAGAAACAGATCCATCTTTTCTCAAGTAACAGACATTGGCAGACATACTGAATTCTGGGATTGCTTCAGTCTTTGGCTGACAGGGTTTAGATTTTATTCAAGTTATGTGTTCCAGAGATATGACTTACCAGTCCATAGCCTTGTGATGGGCCTTAGTTCTTAGAACACATAAGGCAAACAGAGATAGATGCAATGGTAGATAAATGGTAAGAATAAGGCAGGGAAAGATGGTCTAAAGTGGTAGAGCACCAGTGAGATGACTCAGTGGGTAGAAATACTTGCAGCAAAGGACCAACTCCCCTCAGGCTATGTATGTACAGAAACATATACACAAATACAATCTCAAAAAGATGTAGAGGTCTATTTTTAATTGAAATAGAATGATATCGCTTTCCCCACTCTGTCTCCTCCTTTAGTCCCCTCCCAGCTGCCTCCTTTAAACCCATCTCATGTCCTTGACTCTCAAGTGGATAGCCTCTTTTTCTTTGGCTATTATTGTTACATACATATATGTATGTAAGAATGAATATATATATATATATATAAATACAACCTGCTGAGTATGTTTTTGTTGGTGGAATTCCAAGGCTGGCCACAATTCACTGAACAGCCATCCCTGAGAGAGAGGCTAATACTTTTTCCTAGCAGTTTTTAATTACCTGTGCTTCCTAGTGTAGGGGTGGGACCCTGTGAAATTTACCCCTCCCACATTAACATGCCTGTTGATGTCGCCTTTGTTCCAATCTTGTTTATGCAGCCATTTCTAGAAGAAAGGGTTTCACAGCAGACTTCCTGGTATTCTGGCTCCTCCAATCTTTCCACTCTCCTCTTCTATGATGTTCACTGAGTTATAAATGCAGGACTTGTGCTGTAGATGTATCCACTGTGGCTAGACTCCCAACAATCTGTTGATCTCTGCCTCGTTTCCATCTGTGCTTTCTGTGCTGGTCTGCATTAGCTGTAGCGAGGCTTCTCTAACGAGGGCTGGTAGTTACATTCATCTGTGGTACAAGGATGAGAGTTAGAAAGTAGTAAGGATTACGCTGGTCTAGCATAGTGGGACTATTAGACTCTTCTCTAAGGTGTGTGACCTCACTAGCCCTGGGAAGCTGGTTAGGCCCCCAGTACCAGGCATGATTTTCTTCCTGTTGAGTTGAATGGTCTTTAAATCCAATTAGATGGTTGTTAATTGATACTGACATGTGTGTGCCACCAGTACCTTTATGGATATCTTGACAAGTAGAGGGGGTCCCATATGCACACACACACACACACACACACACACACACAAACACACACACACATATGCACACACACACACACAGAGTATATCTATAGTGTGATAGTGTGATTTCTCCATTTACTCAAACCAACTTATCCAAGCTTTATTGGCTCTGAATGAGATCACAGAGTAACAGAGGTTTCACAGTTCCAGAAGGACTACAGCCTTATACTGTGGTTTATAAGGCTGTGAAAAACTGGTCATAGAACTTACAGCAAAAAATATGACATATTAAAGGCAGAACACTTTATTGCTTATATTGTCTTAAATTTATAGTGTTTGACATTTCTTTATCAGTGAATTTCTAAAAAGAATGAATAATTCTTGTAATAATAAGCCATGCTTAGATAGATAGATTTAATTCTCTATGAGAATTACATAGACTATGCGTCATTTGGTTTAATATCCTTTTTTTCCTGGTATGAGCTTTTTTATCTCTTTTATTGGAAATAGATTCTTTTTATATAAAATATTCTGATTATGGTTCCCCTTCTCCCTGTTTCTCTCAGTTCCTCCCCACCTTCTTTTCCATCTGGATCTGTATCCTTTCTGTTTTCTTAGAAAACAAACAAGCATCCAAGGAATAATAATAAAATAAGATAAAACAAAAACAAACAAATTGAAATAGGACAGACAAAACAGCCAAACAGAACAATAATCCACAAAATGAAAGTACAAGAAATTCATAGAGACGCAGAGACACACATGTCCTCACATAGAGGAATCTCATAAAAATATAAAACCAAAAGCAATAATATATGTGCAAAGAACCTGTAATGTGCAAAAGAAAATAAAAGAAAGAAAAAAATGTCCTGGCTTAACATTATGAGACAAAGAACCTCCAAAGATGCTGTTGAGTTCGTTTTATGTTTGCTATCTACTGTTGGGCATGGTGCGTACCCTTAAGAGTGGTTTGCTTCCCCAGTGACACTCCCTTGGAGAAAACCAATTTTTGTTTGTAAGTGGTTATCAATTGGAGATAGCTTCTGGGTTAGGGATGGGTGTGTTTTTCCACTTCTCTTTTCAGCTCTAGGACCTGATTGTGCTGCAGACCCATGAAGGCTGTTTGCATGCTGCCTAAGTCTCTGGAAGCTCCTTTGTGCACCAGCTCGGTTGTGTCTAAAGATCTTTATTCCTTGGTGTCCTCCATCTACTCAGGCTCTTACCATCTTTCCCCATCTTTTGTAGAGTTCCTGCACCTGAGGGTAGAGATTTGATGAAAACATCCCTTCTGAGGGCTAAGGGTTCTGAGGTCTCCCACCCTCTGCCCATTGTCTGGTTGACCTTGTGCACACTGTCTGGTTGTGAGTCTCTGAAACTTCTCTGATGATGTCTGAACAACGCACAGATCTGAGCATAGCAGAATATTGTCAGGAGTCATTTTATCCCTATGTTCCTTTAGCAGAATAGTAGTACTTGGTTTTTGTCTTGTTTCCTGGGCCTATCTAGTCTCAAGTTCTTGACTACCTTCAAGCAGCGTTGGTTTTGGGTCCCACCTCATGGCATGGGGTTTGACTCAGAGAAGATGTTGGTGAGATGCTGTCACAAGATTTGTGCCACGATTGCACCAGTGGATCTTGCAAGCAGGTCACCATTGTAGATCAACGGGTTTGTAGCTGGAGTCATATTTTCTTTTCTCCTTTGGTAGCAGGCAGAGGACCTTCCAGTACCATGAACACTAGTGCATAGGGGTGAAGGCTCTGTTTAGGCGCCAGCTTGACTTCTCCATGTTCAATGAGTTGTGTAGATGTTTTCAGAAATCAGTTTTTGGAGAGACAAGTTGTTTTGGAATTCCCATGAGACCTCTTTGGCCAAGAACTTGATTATATGTAACCCATTCCTGGTACTGAAAGCTTCATTTGATGACAAGAGTTGTCCAGTTGGCAATTTTAGTTAGATCACCTTCATATATGAATATATTTTATGAAGCGTCTACTGAATTAAGTTTCCAGTGATCCTTCAAATGGCCTTCAACAAATTTTCTCTGCATTTCTCTTTCTCTTGTAGGAAGTTTGGTCACCACAAGAACCTAAATAATGATGGAAAGATCTGTCTTAAGCAATTAAACTGAATAAAAAGAAATATAGTCCCAGCACAGAAGATCCATGCTTATTCACTAAAAAGTGAATCTTTTATACCTGCTCTTAGCCATTCTACAGGCACTCACAATAATCTTCCATTTGAGTTTTATGCTTGTGCTTATTATTATTTGAATAACTCCCAGTTTCCAGGCATTGTATTGGGTACAATCTCACATTTCCCCCTAAGCTTATCACCAATTCTGAATAGATGAAGCTACCCTCAAGAGAGCATACTGTGGCACCAGGTATAGTATATAATGTCAACCCCATTCTATACCAATGATTTCAAATAATATCCAGATCTTAAAAACATTTAAAATTTTCTTTGAAAGCTTATTAATCCAACAGTCACCCTTGTGAAATGCCTTTTATCCTTTTCTTAAAAACCATATGCACTTGAAGTGAATCCATTTCCGAGCATGCTGACTCTGCTAAAAGTCTTACCACAACTGCTCTGTATCATAAGATTAAAATCCATTAAACATTCTGCTCCAAATTCATCACTGGCAATAAAAATAACTTGATGTAAATATTATGGTGATACCGAGACTCTCATATCACTTTTATCAGGACCACATTTCAATTTAATGCCTCGTTGTGTTCCAGCAACTTCGGAAAGCAAAGTGTGTCTGTCTTTTGACACACTGCCAAGGCAAATGTAAAGGACGCAATGAGCTGAGCGGAAGCAGTATCTGGGATATTTGAAGGTTAATGGGAGAGGAGTTCTGAGGAGCATGCCACAGGGGAAGAGTGAGGGACAGAAATGAGGTAACAAGGATGTACATTGCTCAAGTGTTCATGGCCATTAGAGAAATGAATCAGTAGGGATAAATGCATTACAGCTGTATCTCTGTCAGAATTATTTGGAAAAATTAATAAGCTTATTCCAAATGTCCTTTACATGAATGAGACCAAACTAACCATGGTGGATGCTCAGTTTAACTCACCAGAGTTTCTGAATAGACAATGCATGACTTGCCTGGGCACCATCTGTTCTGAGCCATTATTATGAATTGGGTCTCAGGCCTCTGTTCTTTAAGTCAATGAAGGTTCTGTTTTAGTTTTAGAAAATTTTTCTTCGGAAAGTTTAACAAAATCCATCAAGTTAAGATCGCTCATTTTTTGTGTGTGTGTTTCTGAAAGAGACTTTCTAGGCAATAGAGCCTTTATCTTTTCTTTAGATGAATATTTTTGTGTCTTTGCAGATCTGGTGGGACTCAGTGAATCTTCTGAAATGAAGTATGATTTTTGAAAACATTTTGATTCAGACTTGGGGCTATTTAGAATATACTCTGTTAATTCATCAAAAGAATTACTCAATTTTTAGCCTCACATACCTGTGAATAAAAGACCTGCAGATGTTGACAATGCCAGCTAGGTATATTTTTTAGTATCTCTTTAAATCTTTCTTAATGTATAAACATACATTTAAAAGCCCCCTTTTCATAGCAGTTGACAGAGTACCTAAGATCATAACAAGTTACTTCCCCAGTAAATGTCATTCCCTTAACCACAGAGCTATAATTCAAATACTGCAGGGTTCTTTTCCACCTCATCTATGAAAAAAATAGAGTTACTGTGGAGTAGGGGAGTGCTGGAGGACCAACTATTTAGAGTTAACAGCTGCCAAAATGGATTTTCAGACCAACTATACCAGAGGAAGTGGTCTTGCAACTGGTCTATCTGTGGACACTTGCAAAGAGAGGGAAACACAGACAAGGCAAATGGTAGGAGCTTAGAGTAATACAGTGGTTAAAGAGTACAGCTATGCTCAAGAGATGAAGTTCAAAGTGTCTATCAGTGCTAATTTTATAACCAAACACAAGTGAACTTCTTCCACCTGGTTTGCCCATTATAAAATAATAGAAATAATGACAGCGCTCACCTGTTAGTTTTCTATTTCAGTGATAGAAATGGAGCAGCAGAAGTCTAGGTGGATGTTTTGTGGCTTCAAATAACACCATTGTCTAGCAGTGTCCTCGAATCAGGAACCAGTTAGGTTTCCAAAGGCAGAAAACAAGGTGCTGAGCAGGAGCATTCTGATCGGGAGTCCTGGCACATAGATCTGCTTCTGAGCGCCTGGTTCATTTCCTTGTACTTGAGTAACTGGGATTTGCTTTCCTGTGGGTTGCAACTGAAGGTTTCATTTTGAACTCTTAGGTGCTAAGGGCTCTCCTTGGCAGGTGTTCAGTGCAGAGTACCAGCTTGCCACATCAAGGCCAGCAAGAGAGTCCTAAGTATTCTCCAAATCTCTTCTTTCAAGGTTGTCCCGGTCCCTTTTAACGGTTTACTTGTTTAGATTGGGCCCACACAGCAGGTATTGATTAACTCAGAGCTATCAGTTTATGGACCTTGTGTAGATATTTCCTCCCTTTTCTTTTTTATCCTATAGAAAAACAATAACACAGGAAGGGTCTTCACAACCAGAAGCTTTATAAGCTCAAAGAGCAGAAGGGACAACAGTTTTAGGGATATTTTAGAGTTCTGCCTAAATCAATAATCTCAGAAGACTCCTTGAGATTAATCCTCCAGCTATGTGAATCATCTGGAGCCTCGGTCTGGGCAAGCAGTATGTAAATTTTACCATTATTTTTTTAATATTTATTTATTTATTATGTATACAATATTCTGTCTGTGTGTATGCCTGCAGGCCAGAAGAGGGCATCAGACCCCATTACAGATGGTTGTGAGCCACCATGTGGTTGCCGGGAATTGAACTCAGGACCTTTGGAAGAGCAGGCAATGCTCTTAACCTCTGAGCCATCTCTCCAGCCCCCCATTATTATTTTTATAGGGTAGATCATTTAGGCAAACAGCATAGATCTGTGGAATTGTTGTGGTCTGTCCAATTGGTTCCTCTTAATTTGTCCAAGGGTTGCCTTGTCATGCCTCATTCTCAAGAAACTTGGCCTAGCACAACCAGCCTGAAAATGCTTCCTAAGTGCAGATATTTAGATTTAAAAAAAAAAAAACGCTCCTTTTCATCTAGCATAGCTTAGCAGAGTCCTCCCCAGGGCCAGTGCAGTAATTATGCTCCTTTTAGCCAGCTCCCAAGGTGACTGCTGGTGGTACCGGATGGAGCTTACACGCAAGGCTACTGGGTTTTCTGTCTGAACCACTGCAGATGTACTGTGCTCCCAGGCAACTACAGCCAGACACGGATAATGTCTACAAGAGGCCGGTCTTTCCAAAGCCACTTCCCCACCCTACATCACAGGCCACACTCTGATGCTGTAGGCGAGCCTGACTCCATCAGCTAGCCCGCTTCACAGACAAGTCAGCAGAATTCCCACAGTCAGTCTGGGAAAGGAAAGTCTTTACTTTGGCTTCGTATCTGATTAGATCCAGGAGCAGGTTTTACGTTCCACAGACTGAGACACACTTACCATGGAGAGGGAGATTTCTCCTTTGTGCGTTTCTCAGTGGTGTGCCTCTCAACAGAAGGCTAATAAGAAGAATCAGTTATCCTTCGCCCAGCTCTTCTTCTCTCTCTCGGAGAAAAAGGCATGTGTAGACACCCAGGGCCAGCCCCTGGAAGGTAGAAACTGATGGGCATAGATCTCCTGGGAGTTTGTCCTAATGTTAGTGGTAGTAAAGCCTGGGTGAAGGGAAAAGCATTCTGGGGCCTTTGAGTCGAAATCTACATGATGAAAAATTTTGAAAGCATGTACTGCTCAGTGGTAATCTTTACTGTGACTTGTGCTTGTTAGAATTGCCATCACAAACCAGGTGTGTCAATAGCAGAAGCTTGCTTTCTCCCTTCTGTGCAGAGATTAGAAATTCAAGGTCAAGGTAGGCACACTGGTTTCTCCCTAAGCCTGAGATCTCCTTGACTTGTGGATTTCACTTTTTTCCTATGTTCTCATGAGGTCTTTCCTCTGTGTATGCCCTTTCGCAGTGTATTCCCTCCCCTTAGAAGGACACCAGTCACACTGGATAGCAGCCAATCCATATGACTTCATTTTATATATCTTTTGCATGAACTGTCTCTATAGAGAGTCATTAAGTTGAGATTCTAGGAGATTAATACTTAGACACATGAATTTTAAGGGGTCATAATTCAGTCTGTAGCACCAAACACTTGTGAAGAGTGTCAAGCTCATGTTTTATTATTGAGATGTAGGAATACAAACATAGCATATTAACTGCTGATGCCCAGACCTTGGCCAGAATCGAGATGTTCTCTACCCCATAAACAAGCAACTGTGAGAACCAAAGGCAATTGTGTTTTGATGCGTATGGCAGAGGGCAGGCAAGGGTAGACCTGTGGTAAGGTAGATCCATTTCACTGTTTCCTGTATCTTCTTTACTCACTGATATATCCATATAACCTTGAACAATATCTGTTCTGAGAAAATGTTTAATAGTTATTTGTAAAATGAAGGCAGGGTGATTAAAATGAGTTAGTGAAACAAGATGTTGTGTTTTGTTTATGTTGTTGGCTTTGGCTTTTTTTTCTTTCTTTTTTGTCTTTGTTTTTTAGGAGTAAAGTGCTGTCAAAGCCTCACTTTTTTTCCAATAAAGGGTTTCTGTTTGCCGAGCAGGCTAATCATAAATCACTAGTTCTTTGCTGTGTATCCTTCTTCCTCTCTCAAATTGGCACATCTTTAAAAAAAAAACCAAGAACCATTTGATCTCACCACAATGTTTGTTACATTATGAGAGTTTATTTAATACTTATAGAATGAACTAGCAGTCTTTCTGCAAAGGGATTGTTCAGTCACATTGACAATGGATAGTTTTCTTTGGGCTTAAAGAAATAGTTCTTACTCCTGTATCTTTGTTTTTCTGCAAGCAGGAAGACCTCAGGGCAGAATAATGATTACACACGGATGGTTTTTCCTGCTGCCATTTTCTTTAAAATAATCACCATTCTACAGTGCTCCTGAACAAGTCGTCTACATCTGTGACTTACCTAACACTACATTGTTAAACCATGTGCGCGCCTATCAAAAAAAAAGACATTCATGATCCTATTCTGATAAACATATATTTGAATATATTTAAATGAGAATGGATGTATATTCATTATGCATTTTACTTTTTACAATTTCGTACATATACAAAGGATTATGATCTCTCCCCCCATTACCTGCTCTCCTCCACTCTCTCCTGATGACTTCCTTCTTTCCAGCTTGTCCCTTTACCCCTTTCATGTCTTTCGTGTATGTAGCTCTTGTGCAGGTAGCCACAGTTACTGTGTGTTGATGATTGTAGTGGCTGTGTCATATCCAGGAGACAGTGCTCCATGGTACTCCACTCCATCCCCTGGATCCTATAACCTTTCTGCCAGCTCTTCTGCCACATTCTCTGGTCTTGGAGCGGTAACATAGAGGTACCAAGGCTGAGTATTCAGTCGTCACTTGTTCTCAGCATTTTGACCCATGGTAAGTCTCCATTGCTCACTGCAAGAAGCAGCTTCTTTGGCTCAGGCTGAGAGCAACACTCATCTACAGTTATAAATATATAGGAGGCAGCTGGACATCAGTTCCATTTAGAAAAACATCAGTACATCCCCCTTGGGGCCTGGGACCTCCCCAGATTTTTGACCAGATTTACATATCTTTTTGAATAATTATAAGTGTGCCACTGACCTGCAAACTAAAGCTTCCATGACTGAATGAGTTTATTCCCATCCAGTGCGTGCAGTAGCTGCCTCTCTGAATGGCTTCCCAGGGCTGCTGGTGGTTAAGACCTTTGTAACTATTACAATAATTAAATTCATTCTTTAACTGTCTAGATTTTGAATATTCCAAATGATTTTTTTGTGTAGACTTTATATCTTTATCATTTCATGAACCATGTCTTTCTTACTTTTACAGGTCATAGTGTCAAGAAGTCTAGAATAATGCAAGCAGAAGATAAAAGAACTGAATTTTTTTTAAATTAGGAGGAACAAAGATTCTCTACTCAAATCAGTTTAGGAGGCAAAAGGAATCCCAGAGAATGCAAACATAAAGACAAAACCAGAGTTCTGCATCATTAAAATTAATACATATTTCTGGTTCATTTCCAACATACCAGGTGACTCTCAATTTTCAACACTATAACATTTTCAGACTGCATGTTAATGCCACTCTCATAAATTCTAGGCGACGGAGGCAGGACATGTTTATCTGTATTTATTTATTTATTTATTTATTTATTTATTTATTTATTTATTTATTGTGCGTGTGTATGTATGAAGGTGCCCACATGCCGGGGCATATGTTTGGAGGCCAGAGAATAACCTTTGAAAATCAGTCGTCTCCTTCCACAACGTGGGTTCTGAAGATTAAGCTCAAGTAGCCCAACTTGGCAGCCCCCGCTCACTGAACCACCTTGCTGGTCCAGGACATTTTTCTTATCCTTATTTAGTAGATGAGGGGCTAAGGCATAAAGTGTTTTCATAGGGAATTAGAATTATTGAATAAAAGAACTAGAACAAGAATCCAAGCCTTGAAACTTCTAGTTCCTTATGAATGGAATATTTTGTTTTTAAAAAATGTTAGCTACTACAACATGAGCTACTCTGAGATGGATGGAGCACAGGCTGCAGGAGGCACCCTCAACAGCACCAGCAGCACAGCCTCTGTCCTGAAGAGCAAATCTGACTCCACTCTCTGTCAAATGACCCATCTTGTAGTAAACTCCCCTTGTTCGAGAACAACCCCTGTAAATGTTGGAGAACGGAAATTCAAGTGCCCGGATCCTCCCGTGGCTTTATGTTTGCAATGATCCTAATTCACCCAGTTTTTTTAAAAAAAAAAATGAGGCAAGGATCATAAAGTCTTTAAAGAGGAGAAATTAATTGGACCTTATTTTGTTTTGTCAGCCAGAAAGAGAAAAACCCACATCCAGGTGCTTGCCTAAGACCAAAGGAATAAATTATATACACCAAGCCCCACAAATTCTAAAATAAGACTTTATGAGGTGTTAGATCGTGAACTGACTTTCCCTAGCTGCGATCTCCACCAAATGGTTTTATGTGGCTTGTAATTCGAATGTTTAGTCTGCAGGAGTCAAGGAACAAGTGAGTTCTCCTTGAACGGAAGCCTTGCAAAGAGCTGAGTCACTTGGCTTCATGAGGCTCAGTAACAGCTGGCCCTTCGCCACGGAGAGAAAGAAAGGACAATGGATTTGTGACTATGAGGAAATGTAGTGCAAAGACAAAGGTGGTCAAACCTTAGGAAGTTCTCCCAGGGCTTTCCTTTATCTGCTTAGTGTAGGCAATGCTGCCCATTGAAAAGAACTGTGGTTCCAAAGCATTTTATCTCCAAAAGGCAGGGAGGTGGAAGAAGGAAAGCTAACAAAATACCCTTGAACTGTCTTCATTCATTCAAGGAGAGAGAGACCTTGTGTATTCCATGAAACATCAATGAGATCAAAAGACTGAAGG
Organism: Dicrostonyx torquatus; assembly: GCA_028555095.1. Lineage (NCBI taxonomy): Eukaryota > Metazoa > Chordata > Mammalia > Rodentia > Cricetidae > Dicrostonyx > Dicrostonyx torquatus. Next base: position 2,049,206 of record JAQHUG010000237.1, on the reverse strand, counting down.
ACAGAAAGGGGCCCGAGAGAACCATTGGTCCTATGGTGTAACTCTTAAACTGTCGCTTGTATAAGAGCCACTTCCAGGGCTACAGATACCTGTTCTAAGCCTCAACTCAAAATTAGGATTCAAAGGAAGCCCACGTCAACCTAAGAATCTGTTTTAACCCTGCTTCTTCATCTGTGAGTCTGCTGCTGAGTAGATGCTAGCTGAGCAGTCATGCTGGCCTAGCCCAGCTTTGTCCTTTTCCTAGCAAGGGAAAACTACACCAGCAGGTTAGAACCACGAACGAAGAAATAGTGGGCAACAACACTAGAATTCTCTGTTTTTCTTTTCTTTGGTCAGGTGATGACGTGAGATTTATGACTAATTATTCTAACAGTTGTTTAATGAAAGATACTTAACTTTATTAACAGAAAACAATCACATTTTAAAAATAGTTTTCAGAAAAAAGATTATTCTTGTGTCCCACTTTATTATAGACAGTGGGGGATTTAAGTAGAATACAGTAGTGATGTTTGCGACTTAGATTTATGGCCTCATTTAGCCACTAACTACTTAACTTCATAAACAGAGCTCACCGAATGTGGCCACATTGCTCTTGAATGGCTGTCCCAAACACACGGTTTGTTGGTGTACTCAGGTGTGTCACCTCTGCTTTATCCAGTGAGTCCTCAGAATTGGAGATGGCACTTCCCAGAAACCTTTGCAGCTCTGGATTTTGGGATGGTCAGATTTCTTTTCCTTTTTGAGAAACCAACACTTTAGTATTCTGCTCTCCTAATTTCCCAGTTATTTGTCAAGTACATAACGGTTAAAAAATAAAAACCAAACAACCATAATGAGTGATACTTTCAAACATTGTACAGCTTGATCCTTATATGAAGCAGAGCAAAAATATATATTTCTTTTATTTCTATTTGGAAAAGCGCTTATTTTGCTTACAGTGTCTCAAAACACAAAGAAATAGGATGATTCCATTTTCTCATTCTGTCAGTTTCAGCAGAAGCGGCATGGAGATCTGAAACTGTTTAATACTGACTATCTCTTCCATGTGAAAGTTGCTGCTGTCCATGGAGAAGGAGTGTGGTTAAGGTGCTGTTTCCATCTCATAAAGTTGTGGTTATTATTTCATATTTTTATAGAAATAATCACTACCTAAATGCATGGGGTGTTGACAATTTTTGAAACAGGGCCAAATAAATCAAAATTTCAGTCCAAAGTAGGCAGAGCCCAAATGCAGGCTGAGTCCAACACCAAACCAATGACTCAAAATAAACATGGTATCGCTCAGAGTGAGGGCTGTAGAAGGGGAAGTGGTTCAGGAGTGAAGAAAGAAGGGATCCTCTTAAAGTGTGACAGAGTAATAGAAACTCGTTGAATAAATCTGCATTCTTAAGATTACTTCTCCAAACCAGGCTTTTCTTTAAGGACTTCTACTTTCCCTGGGGAGAAAATAGATCCACTCCAGGACAACAAACTAGATGTCAAGTGTGCACATACATGTTCCATCTAGATGTGAGAGTGCTGATGTCTAGACACAAAGCCACTCCATCCCTTTTAGTTACTGAGACCTGGAAAATGTCCTCAGCTTAAGATGCAAATGATGTCTTTCTCCTTAAGAAAATGGAAAGAGGGTCTCATAAAGAGTGGCAGTTCTTTGAACCTTGTTAATAAATCACTCTGTGGATACGAGCCCTCTGCAAAGCACGATCAATCAAGAGCTGCACATGAAATGGGCATTTCAGAGCAGAGCCTGGAGTCTTATCACAATTGTTTCCTGACAGAAAGAGTGGATAACAAACTCAGGACAAGGCGGCGGGAATGCTGGTGGAAACCTTGTTTCATGTTGCTCTAGGTATCAAAATAGGAAGCAAGCAGCTTTCAAACTGTCCTGAGAATTGCCTAGAGGAAGTACTGTTTCCTCTCCCTGCACTTGTTGGGTTTACTTATCTTTTGGCCTCCAGGACAGCCCTCTGCCATCTGGCTGAGACCGTTCCACAAACGTCTTTTCCTATCTGCCTCTGACCTAAAGTCATCCAGCTACCCCAGGATGTTCCCTTTTCTCCCTAGCCTACAAGATATGATACGGGAAGGGCAGGCACAACCCTCACTGATTTCCATGAATACATCTCATATGCAGGCAAGCAAAAAGATCAATTCTTGCCCGCGGATGTACCCTCACCCTGTGGGACCGAAGGGGCACCACTACTGCTTGATCAGTTTGTCTACCACCCAAGCAGCATCTCAGCATGACTGAGCTACTTCATCCGGGTCCTCAGCACTAACCCATAAACAGCTCTGTCTCATTAGCTATTCAACCTAGTGCAAGTACCTACCAAGAATAACATGTAAGCTTATTTTACAAGGAGCTGGGGTTTGTGTTACCACCTACTTGTGATTTTTAATTCGACATCATCACCAGCCTGGCACCTGACATTTACACAAGGCTTTTCATGAATGTATACCCTGCAGAACATCCAGGCACCTGGCTGTCCACATCCTGCTATGAGCCAAAGAAAGCTCATGTATTCACCCTGGTGCCCCTGCTTGGCTTTGCATATTATGTTTCCAATTCATGTAAATTCCTAAGTCATCTGATTTCATTTAACCTGAGCATTTTAATTTGAAACACAAATGTTTTAAGAGCAGCAATTCAGGAAAGGGCTAACTTATTCTGTTAGGTACCAAATCTACCTTGGTTCATGGCTTGGCCCTCAGTTTTCCAACATCTACAGTTATCTTTCAGATAATTGGATGGCTTAAAACTAAGTATGCTTTAAAAAGACAGAAAAATCTAGGTTTCTAAAAGCCATTCAGATATTCTGGTGTGGGGAGGGGGGTTAACACGAAGAAGACAAATTACTGTTACCATATCTGTTCTTAAATTTTCTTTACTAATCTAGAAAATTGTTCTTTAATTACAATTTTCTGAAGGAACCAACTTTATCATAAACTAAATCCATCATGATTTCTTTGTAAGTTGCTTTTTTTTTTCCACTAAGATTGGAAGAGTATTTACATTACTTTATAGAGGACCATGTGATCTGATAGTACCTGAGGTATTGCCATTTTAGTGTTAATCAAATAAATATTATGTTTCTGTGCATAGTGAACTAACTGCATCTGGTATTTATTATATTAAGGAAATCATTTCAGTAAAAGCTTTATGGAGGCCGGGCAGTGGTAGCGCACGCCTTTAATCCCAGCACTCAGGAGGCAGAGGCAGGTGGATCTCTGTGAGTTTGAGACCAACCTGGTCTACAAGAGCTAGTTCCAGGACTGGTTCCAAAGCTGCAGAGAAACCCTGTCTCGAAAAACCAAAAAAAAAAAAGCTTTATGGAGAAAATTTAAGCAAAATATACACAGAAAATTATTGGTATTATGCTTTGGTTGGAGAAATGAAAACATGTTTAAGTAAGATTAAGTTTTATAAAAGTTGTGCTAGGGTGGAATGAAAGAATTCATTTGGGCAGAATATTTACTCTCCCATATCGTCCTATTAAGCATCAATTCCTTCTTTTCCACATAATTATTTAAGAGGAAAATACAAGAGCTTTTCTGTAGACAAACCCACCATCCTCTGGCAGGACAATTGAGCTGAGTGGGACCTATATTCTGAAGAGAAGTAAGGGTCTCCAGTGAGAACCACCATAGAGGCTTGGCCATTAGAGATGTTAGCTCAGGTCTTCTAACCTACTGTGAGTGAGCAGTGGCTTAGAGACACAGCAAGAGGAAAGACGCGGTGACTCACAGGCCAGTGACAGGCCTGTCACTGCTGGATCCCCAAGTTTCTCTCATCCAGCTGTTTTCTGCTCTTTCCTCCCATCAATGAGATAAAGTTGTTCCTGTGACTCAGAATCTAACAAAAAAAAAAAGGACCAATGTCATATTCACTTTGTTAGATATGAAGAAGGGAAGCAAAGCACTGGACTGTAATGTGATCCAGGGATTAACAAAATTGAGCAGCTGCCTCCACTCTGCACTAGATCAAGTCTATAGTTGATAGCTAATATCTAAATTGACTCATTAATAACAATCCTGTTAGATAATGGAACCAACATAGCGATATTTATTTACTTTGCAATCATGTCTTCACATTCCTTTCTGAAGAGTAGTTCATTGTTGAAAGAGTAGGGTAGAGAGTGATTTATGAGGTGATAGATGTTCCCCTAAATGAATAAGACAACTGGCATCCGTGAGTCCATGCTTCCCCAGGAGGACACCGTGGTTGCTAACAACAATGGTCTCTTTGGGGAGCTTTAATAAACCAAAGTAAAGAAAGATGAAAAGTGATGTGAAGTTTTTGCTTATTTATTCATTGTAGTTAGTGCTAAGATTCAAATTCAGCCCCTTAGATATTGTAGGATATTCCTCTACCTCACAGCTACAAGCCCAGTCCCGGACAAGGGGTTTCACTTATTTCTATGAACTCAAAATACAGAGTATGAGTGGGTTTTTCAATTCTTCTTAAAACTTCTCTAACTTTTGTCTGACGATCTTGTTTGCTTCCAACTTCCAGGAAAATCTATATATGTTTTTCTTTGGGTTCACCTTGCCATTTGGCTTCTGCAGGCTTGTAAGCTATACGCTTAATGTCCTTTGTTAATGGCTAAGGTCCACTAATGAGTGAGTACATACCACACTCTTCTTTTTGGGCTTGGGATATCTCACTAAGGATAGAGTTTTCTATTTCCATCCATTT
>JAQHUG010000237.1:1983849-2031698 GCA_028555095.1 Dicrostonyx torquatus | reverse complement strand
TTTTTTGCTTCTTTGTCAAAAATCAGGTGTTTGGAGGTGTGTGGATTGATATCCGGGTCTTCAATTAGATTCCATTGGTCTTCCTGTTGGTTTTTATGCCAATACCAGACTTTTTTCAGTACTGTAGCTCTTTAGTGGAGTTTGAAGTCAGGGATTATAATGCCTCCACAACTTCCTTTGTTTGTAGAGAATTGTTTTGGTTATCCTGGGTTTTTTTCTATATGAAGCTGAGTATTTTTGTTTTGAGGTCTGTGAAGAATTTTGCTGGGATTTTGATGGGCACTGCATTCAATCTGTAGATTGCTTTGTTAAAAACTGTCATTTTTACTATGTTAATCATTTCACTTTTTAGTTTAAAAAGTCAATTATAGGAAGATTGAGAACCATTTCATCTTCCATCAAATGAAACAGATGTTAATTGGTTTGCCCATCTAAGCAATTTCTTTCTTCCTTATTTGCATTCTTGATTCTATTTTAATTCTCCTGTCATGGCTTAACAGTAAACAGCAGACACTGTAACTAGAGTGCAGGCTATGGTACAGTGTCTATACTCCTCTTCCCTTGTAGGACAGGCCCACCAACTCTCCCCCACTGCAGTTTTCATCCTGTGACTGCCTCTCTTTCTGGACATGGTCAATGGCTAAGGAAAAACACCTTGACTAAAGTCATGCTTCTCTCCTGGCTCAGCACACACCATGTGACTAGCTGGTGTCCCACTTGCCCCAAATTCAGGTCCTCCCAGCTCCAAAGGTCCTGCTGCCAGGAGATCATTTTCTGGGCATGACAGAACTATGACAATTCTCAATACTGTACTCAGTACCGCTTCCTCACTTCCCTAAAGGGATGATTAGTCACTTCTTCCCCAAGAGTTCCACCTGTGACAACTCTTTGCTGTTTAAAGTTTAATATAGGAACTAAGTTTAATATATGAATATTTCATAAATGAGAAATTTAATAAAAATGAAAATTCCAAAGCTCTGACATTGATGTAGCATTATAAAGCAAGGTCCCATGCCAGATGCTGTCTATTGTCCTACTATTATATGTTGCAACAAATTTATTTTCTTTTTTCATAATTAAATTTCTAATTCCAAAGCAATATATTGTATTCACTTGTCAAGCCAGCTTATTCTAAATGGATTTTCTATAGTGCTTTTCTTGACATGGGCGTTTTTTTAAGGACATGGATGAAATATTCTGTAGACTGTCCTCCAATGTGAATCTGTGTTTCCACAGAGTTAAAGCTAGCATTGCTTCTCTGTGAGTCATGAGTTCAGCAATACTGCCCTAATCCTGGAACTTATACAACTAATTCTAAAAGGTCTGAAAGGTTTTGTCATCTTTAATTGAATTACTTGGCATATGATAAGCAATCTCCTCCATAATAATGAGCCATGATAAAGTAAATTGCAGAAGCACAATGGGATCCTTTTGAGGACATATAAAGCAATAATCTGTTACCTAAATGTAAGGTTATGCCATAACTGAAAAGCACTTAGCAGAGGCATAAACTAAGTGAATACTTATCTTCTCGGCTCATTCTTTGAAGTTCACCAACTTCCATTTGACAGTAATAAAAGACACATTCTGAGTTTGAGAATATTGCGAGGTGGAGTTAATGCTAAGCCACCCACCTATGACTGAGTCATGTGCTTGGCAATGTATGTGCCTTATTATTTCACTTTTCTTAACCTTCATGAATAAATTTTAAAAGATTTATTCTAATTTTAATTATCTCTCTCCTCTGTGTGTGCGTGCTTGTGTGTGTGTGAGTGTGTGTGTGTGTGTGTGTGTGTGTGTGTGTGTGTGTAGGTACTGTGGAGTTCAGAAAAAGGGATTGGATTCTCTAGACCTGGAATTTATACAGTTGTGACCCACCCAGTGTAGGAACTGGAACTAAACTGCTGAAACAGAACTCTTAACCACTGAGTCATATTTCCAGCTCTATAATCATGATAGCTTTACTAATATCACACTTTACTGATAAGAAAACTCAAGCTTTTGTATGGTGCCTTTTGTAAGATGATAAAATAGACAAAAAAGAAGTGGAATCCATTGTGAACTATACTTAATAGGAGTTTTATAGTTCATATTCCAAACCTATTATCTCTAAAGGTATCACCTTTACTATATCTTGATAAAATATCCCTTAAGTACTAACTGATAGAGCTGGGTTAAATATTTTAAAAGATAGAGAAAAGTGGTAGAAATATACCAGATTACAAGAAATGTAACATTTCAGCTAGAAGGTTTCTTACACCAGTTTATACTTGTTCTTAAGCCCATGGATAAGTGTAGCTCTCATCCCCAAGTCAAATGAGTTTCTTTTCATAGCATGTAACAACTATTACAGAAATTCACAGCTTCTCAAGAAGTAAAGAAAAAAAGATGGGGTATAAACCCTAGCTGAAACATCTGTATATGACTCCTATATCTCAAACTCAGGCAACAGTGTGTAAGAGGAGGCAGAAAGATAGTAAGAGCTAGACGACCTGGCTCTCTCCCATGAGACAGTGTCTTCTTTATACAAAAGGGATTCAATGCCTATGATATCTTGAAAGTATGGTTGCCTAAACAAGATATGCACAATGCCAACAGGGATGGGGCAAATCTTACACAGTCTTACCCCTAGATGAAGAGCAACAGTTTATTAATGGCTGTAGAAAGAGGGGGGATCTACCGTACCTAGGGATGAGCCCCTGAGAGGTTAGATAACCTGTCCTAAGTAGTCAGTCATGAGTACATCCATAGATATGGGCAACTAATCATTAAGTGGACTCAGCAGGTTTTGACACACACACACACCTTCATACACATACACAATACTTATATACACATATATATGTGCATATTATATATAATAGTTTTTAAAGGAGAAGTAATAAAAGCTGTGACCAACAGTTTGAGAGGGAGTTGAAAGACACAGGAGGAGCTGGAGAGTGGAAATGATGTAATCATCGCACTCATGCATGAAATCCTAAAAAAGAGTTTAAAAAAGAGTGAGTCAATCCTGCCTATGTTTGACCTTTAGTTTCTACTAAATAAATTTCTTTTGTTTAAATAATTTAGGTCATGATAACCTGTTGCTGAACTCATAGAACAGATGCCTCATCAAGATCAGATGTTTCTAAGTCAAATGTGTGTGAGAGTGCGGTATGAGTGACTCCAAAATATTTACTCAAGGATTTTTTCCCCAAATTCCAACTAGACAATAATGTCTAAGACTGTCTGGTAAATTGGAAAATATCCTGAATGAAATCAGAGATTTCAATAGCCCAAAAGGGATAAAGTGAGTCATCACCACGTCCTGTGAATGAAAAAAATAACTACTCAGAGAAAACACGTGTACCAAATGACACTGTGTGGACCAAACAGGGAGGCACAGGTGTCAATGACGGCTGTTCTGTAAACTCCAGAATATAAATCTCTATTTTTGCCTTTTCTTTTTTGTCTGAACATATGGACTAGTTGTTTTTACTGCTCTATGGTATTTACTCCTTTTGTTTGTACCTTGATTTAGTGATCTAAAAGTATTTTCAATTAAAAATAATTTTAAAAGAAAATTGCCTATGACGTTGTACCTTTTGTTCAGAATTAATACTTAACTTAGTGTGATGTTTTAAGGCACATTTTGCAGTAAAGAAATATTGCATCATGCCCATAAATAAATTAACAAATTTGGAAGAATTTTTGACCCAGAGAAGAAACATTTTACCCAACTAAGGTCGGTTGCTTCAACTAATATCTGATCATAATCTATATCAAAACCTTGTGTCACACACTCGTCTGTTCTGAAACTCACCCATATTTTGGTTCCAACACTATTTTTCTACAACACAGACAAGGGTGTTCCCTTTTCTGCTTAAAAAGTAAGATACTTTCCCACCATCTATTGACCAAAGCCAAATGTTGTCCCTAATCTGGCCATGTCTTTCTGGCCTAAACCCAAACTTAGATATCTATTTCCCTACAGTCCACCACTGGACACCTCATTTGGAAACAAAACAAGACAAAAAAAATCAATTTGGCCATGTTCTATTCTCCCAAACACTGCTTCTTCACCACTGCAAGCATCCCATTATCCCTGCCTGTTTTGTGTGTGAAATGTAACAGATTTCACATGTCATAAGTACCACCTGGCAGATTTTGCATTGTTCCATGTTCCCAGTGACAGTGGAACAGGGGTGGGAATGTGGTCAGATACACCCACTCAGAGAGATTTCTGCTGACTTCCCCCCCTAAGAGAGTAGCTCTTTCCTTTTGCCCCATTCTGACATCTCCAGAAGCTTTATTTTTCTTCTTAGCATTTATCAACATCAAACATGCAACACATTTACTTACATATCTACATATTTTATTTATTATTTACTTTAATTTTATTTATTTATTTATTTAGAGTATATTAACTTTCTTCTGACTTCAAAGTACTTAAATCCCAAAGACACATAAACTTTGGCCCATTCATTTTTCTATCCTCTGGCTAGATTTTTGTCATATCACAGATGCTCATTCAAAAACCTTTTTGAATTGGAGAATGTATTTAATGAACACTTATCAACAGCTTGGTATGAGCAATGAAATATTATAGATTCTGAATACCAAGAGTAAACAAAGCAAGATCCTTTCTCTCATAGAACTCAATATGCACTAGATGGAGGCAATAAATAAAGCAGAGGTCTGGTGTTACTCAACTTCAGGTGGTGATAACAGGGGCTTATTCACTGTTTCTGCACTTGGTTTGAATTTATAATGATTTCAGGATTCACAGTATTTTGGGAGAAACATGTTTCTTCAGGGATGGCCATATTTTAGCAAAATTTGAGTAGCATGTGAGTTGATTTACTTTTGGCAAAGTAAACTCAGAAAGGAACAAATAATGAAAAAGAAAGAATTGTAGTATAATATTTAAGGAAAGCTTTGTTATTTTATAAGAGATTATTTTTAAATTTATTTCCTAGGACAAAAGACTCTATGGTTAACATCATGCAAAAGAGGGATGCGGGAGAGCAGCTGATGGAATGTTTTCAACATGACCAATATAAAATGACAAAGTGGAGAATTTATATAATACACATCATCATTGATTAATCAGAATGATAACCGGCTTAGATGCTGCTTAGAAACCCATTACTGCAGATGGCATGAATCTCCACTGATTCCCCTCCAGGCTGTTCACTCAGCTCACATCCATGCTCTACAGTACGCCATGCCGTTTACCTACAGTACAAATTTCATAAGAAAGCATTTGACATTTGTTTCTTTGAGGCGGGTTTGTTTTGCTTAACATAGTGACCTCGAGTTTCACCCATTTCTGTCAAACAACAGCATCTTGTCCTTATTTGTGGCTGGTTATCCCACTGTGTATATTCATACCCCGTTTTCTTTATCCGGTCATCCACTGGTGCCCTCTAAGCTGAGTTTATGACTTTGCTGTTGTGAGTAGTGATGTGATAAACTTTTTGAGGTGTAATTTGGGTCTTAAGTGCTCCCCTACCGGACACCAACCCTGAAGGAGTGGTCACTCTCATACAAGGCTACTTTGATGCAGTGGAACCCTTGGGAGTTCACTGCTAGAAGGAGGAAATTCAGTCATTTGAAGCATACTTTTTTATTTGTTTTGAACTCCAGCCCCTTCTTGTCACCCTCTTTGCTTCTCAGCTGCGATGAAATATAGAGGCCTTTCTGCCATAGCCTCTGGTGATGATACATTGTGTTGCGAGTGTTCCAAAGCAAAAGATACAAGAAATCATTGTAAAACCTCTGAAACTGTGGGCCACATTCAAACTTTATTTAAAGTTCATTACCTCAATACTTTTATCACAATAATGGAACTCTGACTAATGGAACTTCTAAGCCAGCAAGTCCATGAACAAAAGTAACTCAGATTGAGTAGATAAGGAATTGGGTTGACAAGGAGTCCATCTATGTTAGCCAAGAAGCCTTGACATTAGTTTTTCACATGAGTGTTCCCAATACGTGTTTCGTTTATGTGACTAAGAAGTGTCAAGAACCTCAGAATCCTTTATGTTTATGTAGTAGATAATAACCTAGTTATCCAGCATGCCGGGGCATTATTAAATTAAACCTTCCAGTGCATCTATACAGGAGAGAGATGTACAGTTTGAACAGAGGCACAAAAGATGCTACACAAGGTGCAAATTAGTTGGACTGAAAGATCTATGTAAATATGTGTGTTTGAAATGACAGTTCCAATACCCAGTCAAGTGATTTGAATGGTACTCTATGTACAGTTCTGACCGCAATACTTTTCTACCAAGTCGAAGAGGGCTAGAATTGTAACTAGATTTTATGGAAAATAAAAACATTTCAGAATATAGTCCAGTCCATAGAATGCCTGAAGGCCAGAAGCCTTTCTTTTAGTGGACTATGTAAAACCAGCATTAAGATAGTTACTGTAGGGATGGGCAGATAATCTCTGACTTCACTGCAACTCCAACTACTCTCTCATTGACCTCCCCCAGTGCCATGGCAACACATAATTGCCATAATGGCCAGAAGGAACCTTAAAAGGAATGATAAAAAGGCAGCACCCATTTCCCATAAAATCTTGGCCCATTCCCAAAAAAGACATGAGCATCTTTCCTTTGTTAACATAGCCCCCTTCAGTTCTTTGTAAGTCTATCTCCCTTCCCAGACCTATAATGGGAAGACATTGATTCTCAGACTTTGATGGGCAAGACATTAATTCTCAAGCCATACATTTTTTATATTTTGTGATCAAGAATAAAATTCTTTTTCCTACAGTCAATGGAGATTTAGTTACATTATATTTTAATATTTAATGGGAAAACACTCTAACATGACCTCTTAAAATGAAGGATTCTACTTCTAATCAGGGTCATCTGGAAGTAAAGGAATATGATGTGGGCTGTTCATTTAAATCTGAACCCCAATGACACTTTAGGCTCCCTCAGGAGAAAGGGAAGTAATTAGGGATTATTAGGAGCTAAGGTCCTAGAGAATCTTTTCCATAAAATATGAAAGACGAGATTACACAAGTGTAAATTCTCAATTTTTCATTGCTATAGCAAAGTAATCAGGCCTGGTTCCCTTATAAAGAGAAGAGGTCACTATCCCGCAATGGGCCAGTGTGTTGTGTGAGTACGCGTACGTACAGACCAGAGAAGTCAATTCCTCAGGAGCCATTCTCCTTGCTTTTCTTCAGACAGGGTCTCTCGCTGGATCCCAGAGCACATCAGTGAGGCTAGGCTGGCCAGCCAGTGAACCACAGGGATCCTCCTGCTACTGCTTCCCCAGTACTGGAATTATAAGCACACACCAACACACTTGGCCGTTTATGTGGATGCTGGGTGTTGAACTCTGGTCCTTGTGCTTTCAAAACAAGCACTTTATCAACAGAGAGGAGTCTCTAAGTCTCAGTTTGCATTTGCTTAAATGTTATCTTGAGAGATTTCTTTTTCAAACAATGATAATGATTAATGAGTAATAATAAGTTAAGATTTTGAATTAAATTTGGCAAGTATTCTAAGAACGTATATTTTAGTACCTTTGATATGCCCATTGACTATATTTTTTTCATTCTTTCCATCTCTCTGCTACCTTTCTGTTTGTACAGATAAAAAATTCACAAAATTAACTAGCATCTTCACATGAAAACCCAAGAGATCAAACTCAGAGCTGTAACTATAAAGAAGAATCATCTGAGATGAGAAGGTAAATCCCAAGGTTCTTCTACTTGCTTCCAACGTCTAGTTGCCTCTAGTTTTTAATAATGCAATTCCCACTACAGAAGAATGTTCACTGGTGCAGCATCCTTTGATGCTCCCCATAAGCACCACAAGTACCACAGGAATCCAAGATCCTCACCCCTCCTACAACCTTACCTAAAAGATACATTCATGAAAGGACTATCCAGGAGGCTCATCCTGTCTATTTTTCTAGTCCTTCCCAACTCCTCTCTCCCACATGCACACACACACACACTCAACACACCCTTGGCTAGTAGCGCAGTTGTTTTTATTTCAACGGTAAGACATGATTCAGGACAGGAAATGAGAATTCTGTTAGACGAAAAGAGCGGCCATCTCATCCCAGTAGTGGAGGCACTGCCTTTTCATTTCCTATGATTCATGATTCTTTTTTTTCTGGCTTCTTATAAGAGGGAGGCAAGGAGGGAAAACCCTGTGTTTTGACAAAGAAAGAGAAAAGTGTACTATGAAAATCAACAGTAAGAACTGCAAAATCTTTCAGCAATGCATGGTGTTGTGTGAGGCCCTGGTCTGAAAATCTAGTTCACCTTAATTAGTCAATTAATTAAGTGAACTAGTAATTCATAGAATTCATGTTTGCATTTTCAAAGTGAAGGTTCCAGGACCTGTGACTTGAACTCACTAAACAACAGGCTTCAAAGATTAAAGCAAATGCAACTGTTTCTGAGGTAGCATTATGAAGATGATAATGTCATAGAATTCATTTGTAATAGATAAACAAAATCATTCAATCTGTAAAAACTGTGACCTGACAAGAAATGCTAATGAACATATCATCATACATAAGCAATCTTAGATGAAGAAAGGGTATGTTTGTATAAAAACACGTGTAGCAGGGAGCAGAGAATGAAAGTTTGAGTTTGGGGAGAGAGGTTCACAAGTAAAATGACTGACGACAGTTTTGAAAGTGAAACAAATTATATTTAGTAACAGGCAGATGCTAATATTAATCATGAGGAACAGAAAGAGCCACCAGAGATTTTGGTATGATATATACATTGACAAGCTTGTTTCTTACTGATGAGAAGATATGGGAACCGAAAATTTGAGCAAGACATAAAATTCAGTATTTGGTCTGTGAAGTTTAAGATGTTTGGGAGGAATTACAGATATAAGTTCAGGAAAATTTTGTTTGCTAGAGCCCTGGAATCATGATTTTTCAAATGAAGGAGGTGTTGAAGAAAGACTGGGAAAGAGCCTTTGATGTACAAGCTGTAGTAAAACCTTTAGTAATGGATGAAAATGGTGAGGTTAATGATCTGCCATTCCTTACCAGGATATATCCAAATGATGGCTGTAATATTTCTTACCCAGGTAGTAACCCCTGCAGACAATCGAAGAACTGGTATGATGGAATATTAGAGATATTTGGAGAGAATGTCAGGGGCATAAAAAGTCAAATGTAAATACCCAGAACTAAATAAGAGGACATAAAGGGAATATGATCAGTGATTTGGAGAACATAGTGACTAGATTATGGCTATATGAAGTTGGAGTCCTACAAGAATGCAGAAACATACGGAGCATTGTTTGAAAAGACAAAGATAGACATCTCCAAAACTGACAGATCATCTCTAGGACCAAAATTCTCCCAAGTCCCAAGTAGGTTTAAAAAGATAGACAAGAAATAGTACAGAAAAGGTACACAAAATTAAAGAAAAATAAGACAGTTCCTGAAAGATTGCTTTTAAAGGAAGAAAAACCTACCTGACAGTTCTTCATGCAAAAGCAGAAAATAAAGAATCAATGGCAGGAGACTGTCCAAGTTTTTAATAAAAAATAATTCAGTCTAGGATCTACTCAACAAATGAATGATCACAATAAAAGGAAAAATACATTTTTAGACAAAAAATTAAAATAATAACCAGTAGGTTGGAGGTCAGAAGATGGCGCTTGACTACTTCTGAAGGCCTTCCATAGTCTGAGGCTAGCAGTATGGATTAATACTAGGTGCAAGAAGAGAGTTTCCAGCTACATCTTCAGGGAAGCCCCTAGAATACTGGTGAATGTGATTTTAGGTGGCTCTCACCTGGAAGCCCAGCAACTGGGAACCTGAGACAGGAAGGCAGCAAGTTAGAGTCCATGGCATAGTTAGCATTACCGTGTCTAACAAAGGAGAGTAAGTGGAGAGATGGAAATAATGTCAGTGGTGAAAACGAGCCTGTAACCGTGTCCCTTACAACCACTGAAAGCCTACGGCAGACACCTTCTGAACTAACTGTGCCAAGGGCCTAGAAAACTCACGCCAAGTAAGTAAACTCAAGAACTACAAACTCTTACAAAACTGAATCAAAACAAGAAGAGTTGAAGAGTCAGACATTTAAAGAAACTGAATTCATAAAAAACAATCTTCTCCATATTTACCACAAATAAATTGTAGACTTCACAAGGAAACTGTACGAAAAAGCCAAGGAAATCTTGATTATCTATCTTACAAAAAATATTACTTTTTTTTAAAAAGCAGAGACCATTACAATAATTTAATTTTATAAATTTAGCACACCATTATTCTGCAAAATCAGTCACAAGTTTATGAAGAACATTACAGGAAAGGAGACTGTAGGCTACTCTAAGTCATAAACACACACAAAAATTCTAATAAATGTTCTAACAAAGCAGTTCAGCATTTTATAAATAGGAAAATAGATTAGGACTAAACTGAATTTATTTCAGGAATCACAATTGATTTACAATTTGAAATATAATTTAATATAATTTTCATTTAGAATCAAGTGAGGAGGGCATGGCAGCGGGAATGCGAGACAGAAGCTGCAGGCATGAGCGGATGGTACTTCTGTCATACTTGTAGTAAGGGTGCAGAGCCGGAAAGGAAGTGAAGTGAGTCTGTAAAACCTCAAGGCATGCCCCTGATTTCCTGTGCATTCCTCCATGACTCCACAGCCTTCCAAAGTAGCACTGCCATTTGGGGATCAAATGTTCAACACAGCAGCCTATGTGGGACATTTCACATTTGAGCCTCAATAATATGCAATAGAATAATATGCATATGTGCATGTGTGCACACACACGTATGCACACAAATAACATGCACATACACACATGCACACACATACATACACATACAAATAGCGTACGTGCACACACACACACAACAGGTACATAAATGATAAATGAGTGTCATTGCCAGTGTCTTTCCCAGATGACAAGATAGTATTGCAAAAGAATCTACAGATATTTACAATATACAAGTACTAAATAGAAAGAAAAATCTACAGAAGACTCAATTCTTATCTGTTATGGGGCCAACTCCTCTTTTAAAAGAAAGTCTTGTTGTGTTTCTTCTGTGTTTTCTATAGTACTGAGAAGAATACCATAGATAGAGTTCAATCCTTGATAAATCAATGACACCAAGAATCACCATGTTTGTGGCATCAATGGATGAGAAGCCTGTGCCTGGTGTTCATTGCTGCTTCTTTCGTCCACTTACTGCAGTGTCCTAATTGTCCAGTTTTCATTTCTTGCCTCTCCAAGTATGCCTTCCTTTTAATTTGGGACTATTTTTTTTATAAAATGCACACTGTTACTATTTTCTTAGTCTGTACGCTTCTTCTCCTAGTGGATAAAAGGCAGGCTCCCACATCAGAAGTTGAAACTTCCCACATTCTGATAATCTTTCCCTACTCCCTGCCTACTCTTACCTCCCTCTGTCGCTTATACAAATCCCTGTAATGTCAGAGACCAGGCTCTTTCCTAAACCCAGCAGTTCTTTTTCTTCTCTGGGTTTCTGCTAGTGTGGGGTTGCCTTCCTTACAGAGTCAGTGTGACTTCTTTCACAACTTGACATTGCATTGAACGTTGATGTAAAAGCCAAACTTCAAACCCCAGTATAAATCTTCAGGGAAAAAAAATTTACTATAAACTCCTGAAGTTTTGTATAGTCACAGCCCAGCGCTTCTCAAAGAGTGGTTTACTTTTTGCATTACAAGTGTCAGTGTATATGTAGAGTCTCTCAAGTACTTTCCCAGGGTGAAAAAGAAAACAGAATTTTTGAAATCAAAATAATCTCACTTGTCAGTAGTTATGATGGCCTCAGCTTTTGAAGAGATTTGTGAGACAACTTTTATTTCCATAAGATGAGTGACAGTGCACTGTAGAAAATGTCTTTCACAGACAGAGTCTAGCAACAGACTGACACAAGCTGAACGTGTGAGAACTAACTGAATAGAAAGCTGTTATCTGTAATTAACTTAGAAACTGGGCTCACCCACCCTTGGCTTAGGTCTTAGAGAACTGGCATGTGCTACTGTAACTAAATATCTGTTTCTCAAATATATATGGAAAAATGGACAATAAAAATAAGTGCAAGAAAACACAAGATTATCATTACCTTCTGAGAATGGATCATAGTGATCCCCATGATGCCAAGGTTCAGGTTTAGTTTGTTTTAAGCAATGTGTAAGAGAATTCTTTTTTGTTTAGTTTCCTGCATCCCTTCCAAGACTTCTTCTCAAAGTACAAGAAGACTAACTGGCTGGAACAAAGCAAGGATGGGCCCATTATTCCCATTACTTCAAAAGTTTCCTTGTACAGAGTGCTGAAAAGTTAATACCTCTAGAGAAAACTAATCAGAAGCATGTCTATTCGATAGGAATGAGATGCTCTGGAAATCAGAGACCCAAGAATGACAGCAGCCAGAAAATTATGAATGGTTTTCCAATGGATCACTGCTTGGAAGTGAAGCCAAGAACATTCAGTGTAACAATCAAATCAATGCGCCATGTCACATGTGACATTAAGACCCTGCAATGAGGTAATCTCACTGGTGAGGAATTAGGACTGGATCGTGGAAGTACTGGCTTGTCATTGTGGGATTAAGTGTTGACAAAACGTGAAGCTAGCTGTCACTGTTTCTCTTTTGTAAGAAGCAAGTGACAATTATCATTGAGACTTACCTAAGAGTAAACCTATAGCCCTGTGCCGTGGATTGTTAAGTGAACCGACAACAGTCTTACTTTCTCCCCAGTCTGATTCTGATCATAGTTTCATAGTCCACACATAATCAAGTATGATGAGGGTGGGTCTGCAAGGATAACCCCACGGGGCCATCTAGCCAAACACAGCTGCAGAAAACAAGTCATGCTCTCTGGAAAAATTTGTGATGGACAGGGAACGGGAAAGGCTGCCAAGAAAAATGGTGGATTCCTCATCAGAAATGCTTTCTACAGGGGCCACTCCAGCACAGGGCAGAGCAAAGCAGCGATGACTGGTGCAGTCTGTTCTTGAAAACTGGTCCCTGTTGGGAAGATGAGCCATCAGAGCCATATAATTATTTCCATGGATTTATCTCTGTGCATTTTTTAAAAATGAGTTTTCATGACACGAAATTGGCCTTACATGAGTGCTGTGAATGTCAGCACGGTTCAAAGTCTGGAAAGTGGGGAGTAGTCAGTGGAGCCCATTGGGCTGCTCGCATCCAGCCCTGTCCTCGATTCACATCAGAGCAGCAGCAAATAGCCTTTCATTTTCCTTCCAGAAAACCCATGAGTTCTTTTCATTTCATCCATGGAGAGAGAAAAATGAAGATCACCAAAACAAAAGTGTCACGAAGAGCAAGTGTGAGAAATAGGATAGTTGCTACAAAGTTGTCACAGGAAGCCCTGAGTGTCTGTGACTTATGGATGTTTTAATAACACTGATAACAAGGGCCATTTGCCAAGACAAAGGAATAATTTGCCTTGTCAAGGTTTTGTTTGGGGTAGAGACTATAAATGGTGTAATTATACATAGATATATTTGAAAAGGTATTCTTTTTTTGGGGGGGGGGTTTCGAGACAGGGTTTCTCTGTGGCTTTGGAGCCTGCACTGGAACTAGCTCTTGTAGACCAGGCTGGTCTCGAACTCACAAAGATCCGCCTGCCTCTGCCTCCCGAGTGCTGGGATTAAAGGTGTGCGCCACCACCGCCCGGCTTGAAAAGGTACTCTTCAAAGTAGAAAAGAGAGTTCGATTAGAGGGAAAGAAGACTGACATTCGAATTTTTGGAATTGCAAATAAAATCTTAATTTTACTGATATTGACACCTGTGAAAGCAATGGCCTAAGAAAGAATGGGAAGGCCAAAAGTGGAAAGTGCCTAAATCTGTAAATAGAACATGGTCAAGCTATTTAATGTTATTTTCATGTATGTGAGTTCAGGGTTGGCCGCTTGGTATTGGATACTCAATTAGGGGTCTCATCCCTGGGGAAGACTTTTTCTCCCACTCTCAGGAATTTACTGGATGTTTTTGTCTCTGGGTAGGACCCAGAGTTCTTTCTTCCATGTTAGCATGTCTGCTGGTGTTGTACTTGTTGAAGTCTTGCTTAAGCAGCTATGTTATCAAGACATTCTGGATACCATCTGGTCACTTCAGAGTTAATTGCAAATTCACACTAAAGACTCTGCCAAGGCCTGACTCACCAAATGTGTTGTAGTAATCATACAGGAATTGGAGTGGAGGAGTCAAAGGTGGGAGATAGACTAAGGAGGGAAGACCCACCTGGACGCAGGTGGCATTGTCCCATGATGAGGATCTCGGAATGGGCATAAGGAAAAAAGAGAAAGTGAGCTGAGCACCAGCACTTACCTTTCTGTATTCCCTGGTTGTGGCTGCCATCTCAGAATCCCACCACCACAGCCCCACCCACCAAATACTGCCTGTGTGCTCTCAGATTGTGCACCAAAATAAATCTCCCCTTAGGTTGTTTTGTCAGGCATCCAGTCATAACAATGTGCAAAGTAAATACTACACTAGAATGTTCATGGATTGAACCAATGGCCATAGGTTAATTTATCAGAACAGAAAGTAATTTGAAATTTGAGACTTATGGTCACAAGTTTTAGGCTAAGACTATGCATCTGCAGACAAATTATTTTTTATGTGAAGTAATTTCTTTCCCCTCTGTGATAAATATTTCAGACATGCTCTAAAGGGCTGATGTGGAGACTTAGAGTTATGTATATGAAAGCAGTAGATGAAGTGTGGTCTACTATACTAATACCATTATGTAAAAATAAGCTATTAGAATTAATGAGGAATTAGATTTTTGAACCATTAAAGCAAAAATAACATTATTTTTATAAGACTAATCACTTAAATGCTTATTAACTTAAGGAAAGAATAAATTATTTCTATACTTTCAGATAAATTGGGCACATGCAGGGTGGTATCACTGTAGATGATAGTTCCATACTTTTGAATTAAAGATTCCTTTACAAGTCAACATACTAATTCAGTGGTTTCTAACAGGTATTTTGCATAAGCCCAACAATGTTTTAAGTGGCAGCTGTGGATAGCAAGAACCAATCAAGCACACAGAGCTCCGGAATCGCCGCTCAGACTTCAATCAGTGTTAATCTTGATGAAAATGCATGCTGTGGAATAGAATGTTGGTTTAACCATGTAAAGATGCATTTGTTTGCCTGGTGATGGTGGCGCACGCCTTTAATCCCAGCACTCGGGAGGCAGAGGCAGGTGGATCTCTGTGAGTTCGAGACCAGCCTGGTCTACAAGAGCTAGTTCCAGGATTGGCTCCAAAAGCTGCAGAGAAACCCTGTCTCGAAAAAACCAAAAAAAAAAAAAAAAGATGCATTTGTTTATGTGACATTTGCTTAACTATGTAAGGGTGTGGTGCTTTTGTTTATGATGAATTTGTTTAAGTATGTAAAGATGTATTGCTCTTTCACCTTGCCTGCCTAAGGCACCTGATTGGTCTAATAAAAAGCCGAATGGCCAATAGCTAGGTAAGAAAGGGATAGGCAGGACTGGCAGGCAGAAAGAGAAGCAGAGCTGGTCATCCAGGGGCCAGGAGCCAATCAGCTGGGACCAGACAGACAGACGGAGAGGAAGCAGGAAAGCTGGACATCAGGACATAGATGAAGTAAGTGAACTTGGGGCAGAATATAGATTAACAGAAATGTATTTAAGTTTTTAAAAAGCTAGCTAGAAACAAACCTAAGCTAAGGTTGGGCATTCATAATTAATAATAATTCTTCATGTCATGATTTGGGGCCTTTCGGTCCAAGAAAATCTGTTACAAAAGGGACTTTAAACTTATGAACATTCAGATCAAATGACTTCAGCTCACTTGGAGCTGTGTGTCTCTATCCTGCTCATGAATCACCATCCTAACTCCAGAATGTTTTGTTGTTGTTGTTCCCTCTACTTAAATTTTTAGAGTAAGGATGGCTGATGTTACTTCTTAACAAACATTCTAATTCTCAGACAAGTCATGTGAAGAACACACATTTTGAAACATCTCAAAACTTTACAGAAAATCTTTGACTTGTGATAGTTCAACTTCTAAAGGTAGGGAAGTTTATCCATACAACTATTTTTTAATTTCAATTTCAGGATTCAAGGAATTATATGAGACATTCAACACTTGTTACCAAATAGGATTTATTTTAGGAGATTTTGCCCAGCTATATGCTAACATAAACACTGTCAGCACATTTAAGTTAGAGTACCCTAGGTCATAATAATCAAAAGGGTAAGTGTGTTAGATGCGTTTTAAACTTACAGTTACTTGTATATTGGGAGGGAGTCCCAATTAATTAAGGAGAGTTTGTACTTTGATGCAAGATTTAAAGGCAATTTCTCTCTGAAAGGATCTGCTGTATGACAAATGGAAGGCCTTTCATGGCTCCACTCCATCTTGGTACCTTCTAATGTCTATACATAATGGCAAGTGGCCAACCGGAAGGAAAAACAGAATCGTGGGGAAAGCCCTGGATTGGGAGTCAGTTTGGGAATCAACTCACAATACACACTGAAAATGCTTTAGACTTGTAGATCTTTTTGAGGAAATGTAGAAAAGATTCTTTTTGTTTCTTTGATTGCAGAAGTTTTATAGTTATGTGTTACTGACCTTAGTTAAGGCTGTAGCTAATGCAAAGTTTCATTCTATCTCATGTATCCTGCAGGATATAACACATAAAATATGTTAATAATTCTTAGGCTTGGAGAAATATATTGGCAATTGACTCAAAGACCTGTCATGATGGCTACAGCTTGCTGTGTTAAAATTTTCTTAGGATGTGACACACACCTCTTTTTTACAGAGTTCTTAAGAAAATTTTAGATTTTTTTAATGAAAATTGATTCCATTAAGAAAACTGTGAGATAATGTTCTTAATCACCAAATTTTTCATGTCAAAAAGATACATAGATTAGAATATAGCATCTCTTTGATTTGACCCGCAGTATTTCACTGAAAATTAAATATACTATAGAAGATGTCTGAAAATGCAGAGATTGGCTTCAACTCCTCAAGGGCTATGCACCCAAACTAAACTCTGCAATCTTTATAAATAGAGACTCTACCCTTTTACATTCTTTATCTTGGCCCTAAAATAAAAATCCTTTTATCTATTTATAGTTGGGCTGCTCCTGTCTTTTTGTTTATTTAGATGTTGATAAAAAGAGCCCTTTGCCTGCTTGTGACTATCATCGCTCACAATTTTAAAACCCAAAATGCTATGAGAAGCTCAAACTTCACCCACCCATTAATCTTTTTTGGGTCATTTCCTGTGAGAACAGTGTTCAGTCACACACTTCAATACTGTGTGACGTGCAAAATCTACATCTCCTCAATCTGACCTAAGGCTCCATCTTGGAAATCAATAGAAGGAGGTCATTTGGCTTTAGAAAATTTACTATGTGGTCTGTAGGTAGTCTTTATGGTAAATGCCAATCCAGCATGCAAGAATGAACATTGACCTTTATATTTTTTCTGCTAGTACTACAGATAAAACTATGAAAGAAAGAAGTATATTTGTCTATCAAGTACACTTGAGACAGTCACTTTTTATTATAAGAGAACACTTCTCAATGCCTGTCACTAATATTTTTTTCCATTCTTTTCAGTTGAGAATTTTTAGGGCACAACATGTTTCCCTTTAAAAACTGAAATGCCAAAGAGAAAGACAGGTTGAGGAGACTGCTCCATTGTTAAAAACCATGACAAAAAAATCACAATTAATATATCTAATCTTTCAGTTCTGTCAAAAGTCAGCCCTCTTCAAGCTGCTCTTTCCTGTAACGAATGCAAACCAGTGTGTATTCAGAACACCCTGAATTTCTACATCAGAAATAAACAGGAAATTGTTAGATAAAAGGTGTTGGAGGCATTTTATTTTCTCCTAATGAATTAGGGCACTCCTGTAACATCAAAAAGTATTTGACCATCTTTGGAATTTCCCTTTGAAGTGACAGGAAATGTGAGCCTGGTAGCTTGTGATCATCTCCTTTGAAGTTGTTTATTAGGTGTTTTCTTAAGTTCCTAGGGTTGGTCCACTGGATGCTGGCCTTCAGCCTGTCATCCACAGGTAACTGTTTCCAGCTCTTATATACAGCCTTTCTCCCAGAGCTGAATTGCTTGAAAGTATGCCTGCCCATGACACTCTCCTACAGTCTCCACCCACCTACTTAAAAAAGGTAAGAAAACTTTCCACCCTCCCAGGATCTTACAGCAATCCATGCTCCAGAAAGGTCAAGACTTCTGAGATCCTAAACAATGAATCTTTTTAAATATTCGCACCAGGATGGGGAAAATATTTATTTTAGTAATATCATCACAAAATCTATTTGCGATAATGTGGCTTCAAATTTGTCAAAATTGGAGAACCAGAATAAACTTGCCAGCAGGTAGCTCATTAAGATTAATTGTGATAAAAGTTCATCATGTGGGTTTTGGTATTTATTGTGGGGAGAAAAATCACAGATTGTAGGGAATCTTGCTAGAACACCAAACCAAAGCTCACCGCTGCTGCAAGCTTCTTCCTTCTAGTTTTTATCTACTTATTTGCAAAAAATTTTGTTAAAATTCATAGATTTAAAAATTAATAGAAATAAATGTGATGGTCAACCTTGCTTTATCCTAGCAGTAAATATCCACAGGCACAGAGATTACTGGGTAGAGATACAGATTGCCCCAACTTTTTTATTAATAAGAGAAAGATAAATAATATAAATGTTTCTTATGTTAGTTATGAAAATTTGTAACATATGTTCTTTTTCTTTTCATGGCACTGAATATGCCATGCATGGCCTCATATATGCAAGACAATGCTCTGTCTTTCCTACCTCCGAGGGACATCTGCAATGAAATACACTTCTTTTGTCTTGAATAACAATAAAATAATAATAATGTAAAGACAATGTAATACATGAAGTTTTTTTTTTTTTAGTAATTAGAGCTCTCTGGTCATGGAACACTAACCAAAAATTGTATATAATAACAGATACACACTTTCAAGAGATGTGTAAAACTGACCTATAAGGTCATAAAGTAGCCAGATATGGTGGCACAGGCCCATAATCTGAGAATGTGGGAGGCTAAAGTAGCAAGATCACTATAGTTCAAGACCAGCCTAGACTAGCCAGGTGGTGGTGGGATATGCCTTTAATCCCAGCACTCGGGAGGCAGAGGCAGGCTGTGAGTTTGGGGTCAGCCTGGTTTACAAGAGCTAGTTCCAGGATAAGCTCCAATGCTCCAGAGAAACCCTATTTTGAAAAACAACAACAAAAACAAAAAAGACCAGCCTAGACTACATGGTGAGTTCAAGGCCAGCCTAGGCTACAAACCCCACCTGAAGGAGAAGGAGGAAGAGGAGGAGACATATGTGAGTCCACAAAGCTGTATGTGAGTTTTCCTTCAAATGTATCACTTCACATTTCCACTACATTGTCAAAGGGCCGATGGTGCTCCACTCAATCTTACCTGATGGTATTCATTTTAGTTTTTATATAGCATCATCACCATTAATGATGTTTCAGATGGAGATATGAATGTAGATGGGAGACAGACAACACTCCAACGGCTGCTGTCCAGCTCAGCCACCACTCTTGGAAACTCTACAGTCTCAGTCTTTCCATCTACAAAGGAAAGAAATTACTTTTTTGTAGATTTTTGTTATTGTTGTTGATACTGCCGACTCCCTAGTAATGACATGGAGACTTATTCTTAATGATAAAACATGGACCAATAGCATAGGCTTGTTTCTAACTGGCTCTGATAATTTGTTAACCCATTTCTATTAATTACTTTCTGCCTTGTGGCTTTATTACCTCATTTTTGTAGTGCTCATACTGTTCACTCTGCATCTCATGGTGACTACTGGCATCTCTGTCTTCTTCCTATCATTCTCCATGCCCTACAAATCCTGCCTATCTATTGGTCATTTGGCTTTTTAATTAAACCAACCCAAGTGACACCTCTTCACAGTGTACAAAAAGATTATTAAACAACAAGTGTCTACTTATTATTTCACTGAGATTTTGTTAAGAAAAGTTACTATATTGAGTTTGCAAAAAATCCACACAAAACTCAAGTAGTGTGATTATTGTTTAATCTCATATTACCGATAATTTACTATGCCAAACACTACTTGGAAGAGGAAATACAGGATGCTATTTTCATCCTTAAGAGGTTTCCAAAGTAGTTAGAAAACAGTATGTGGAGTGTTTGTTAGTAAAAATAAAAATAAGTAACTACACTACTGCCCTGACATGCACATTCCTCAGTAACAGAGAATATTCTCTGATTAAACCCTGGGGGACATAATTCATGAACTTAAGAATATTTTTCTGCTTTCCATCCTAAATATTAATTGCTTAAAAAAGAGAGCTATGGATTCTCTTGCTATCTCAGTCTCCAGATTCAAAGAAAGAACAATGTAAGGTAAAGCTGGAATTTTCAGCTTGTATATATATTTGTATGCTGTTTGAAAACCTTGAGCTTTTTAAAAAAGATTTATTTATTTATTACATATACAACATTCCTTCCATGTATGCTTGCATGCCAGACAAGGACATCAGATCTCATTATAGATGGCTGTGAGCCACCGTGTGGTTGCTGGGAATTGAACTCAGGACCTCTGGAAGAGCAGTCAGTGTTCTTAACCTCTGAGCCATCTCTCCAGCCCCAGCTTTGAGCTTTTTATGTTGGAAGAGAAAACAGAAAAATCATGTATTGCTTATGGTGAGGATTCCTTTAAAGTAAGCAGCAATATGAAACAAAATTTAAAATTTCATGATAGAGAGTAGGCCAAAACACACCTCTACCATCATGGAACTGTGTTCAGTGTGACAAGAGGGACAAAAAGCTAAAATGTTTATGGAGTGACACAAAGTGAGCAAATACAGAACATCTAGAGGAAAAGTCAAAAAAAGAAATAAAATACAAGTTCAAAGGCCCATTAGCCTGGAGTGTACTCACCATTGTCTGAAATAGTGGAGAGAAAGGCCAAGTGTTTTAAGAAAAGGAAAGGAACAGCGGGGGGTGACATCATGGTCAGACCCATAAGATCCAGGTGGCCTTTGCAACCTGTGTTTCCAAATCAGACTTTTAGTCTAAGTGTATACAGAAGGCTGTATGCATGGAATAGATATTAGGCATGTCTTCAAAAGATTATTCTGATAGCTTTGTAGATACGTAAACTGGAGGTTCTGTGACTGATACGTTCTAAGCAGAAGGAGAAGAAAGGAGGAGAACAAAGAGGGAGAAAAGGAGAAGAAAAAAGAAGAGATTTTAAACTTAAGGCATTCAAGGGGAGAGATGTCAAGAAAACTGGTGTTAAGACAGACTTTGAACTCAGCCTTGAGTTAGTTGCAAAAGCAAAAAGTCTTAAGGCAAGGATCTTCCTTGATTTATTCCTATCCTCATCTGTTTTGCAGCTGTCCAGATGTCTCTGCTACTAATTTCCACCCTGCCAAGTTAACAAAATTCTCAAATTTATAAAGCCTATTCCTTTCCACTGGGTGTTAGAAGGGAAGAAATTTTACTCTGCACAAGCTAACATAGCAGTCTAGCAACTGACGGTGTCTATGCATTATTTTAAATAAAGCACAGAATAGCAGTTTAGGAAATTTATAAAAATGTGTAGCTAGTTTCAGACTATCAGGAATAGCAAGGTGGGCAGCAGTATGAAGAGTATCTTTCTCTGTAATTTATTTCTGTGTATGACTATATGAAGTGATATTGCCTCGCCTATAGATATTTAAAGAAAAATAGGTATATTTTATCCAGTGGAATTTTTCCATTCTTAGAAATAAGATTACTTATTCTTCTGATAATATAATCAATAAATCAGTATAATTCTTTACTTTGACAAAAAATATGCCAAAAAAGGCAGTAATGCCTAAACCCATTATCACTCCACGGTAAGTGCAGCTAACATTCCTTTATGCCATTGAAAGCTCAGCCTATCTACTATATAAACTCCAGGTTTAAAGTTGAAACTCTACCTACATCCTATTTCTTTTTAAGAGTGACAAATTAAATAAGAAGATGTTGTACTGACAAAACACTTCAATTAAATTATCACAACATTGCCCAGTGTGTCAAACTCAACAAGGTAAGAAGATGCTCCAAATTCATTTAGAGAACTACACAGCCACAATCATCTCACAATGATCTATTCAGGTGACTCTTGCATTCTGAGAGAATGCAGAGCCTTACAATTACTTCCACAATCATAGATGTAGACCAGACACATGTTACTCCTACCAAGATGCCTTGAGGTGTCACGTGGTACAAGCACTCAGCTCCAGCCCCTCCTAATTCTCGCTATGTACTTGCACGGGGAACATATGGACAAATTGTTCAGCTCTCACCCAGTATCAAAGAAGTTTCTCTTGCAGCAGAAAGACACCACATTGTCAAAATATAGAGAACAACTGACCATGGGGTGTCCATCCCCAGGGGACATGTCTACAGTGCAACTCCTGAGCCTAAAGGGGACATTTCTACAATGTACCTCCTGAGCCTAAGTCTCATGGAACATCAAGGAAGAGTGGGACTGAGCCAGAGGTTCAGTAAATCTGCTGTGAGATTGTGACTCTTTAAAATGACAGAAGAGCTTCATCAAAGACACCTCAACAATGTCTTCCTGAACAAGGACACTTTTAATGTGGAAGGGGGAGCACCTCGTGGAGCCCTATCCATAGACCAAAAAACACAAAACAAGAAAATCTTGAGAGGGAGAAATTAGTCTTCCCCAGGCATGAGTCCGTATCTGTGTGTGCATATGTGTGTATGTGTGTGTGTGTGTGTGTGTGTTGCAGCAATATCAAAGATGAAGAAGCCATAATTTTAGAGGGAATAGGATGATGCGTGGGAGGGGTTGGAAAAGGAATAAGAGAAATAATCTAAATATTCTTTAATTAATATGAGGTAAAATACAAAAGCTTAATTGAAACTTGGAGTTGTGGTTACATGTAGAGTAATGCTAGGGAGCTCTGTTCTTACCACATTACGTGCTAGCATGAGTGCTGTCACTGTGTCTGCCAGGCTGTGAGGAACGAGTAAGAAAATGAAGGCAACTAACACTAGCACGGAAAGAATGGTTATAACACAGCCATTTTCCTCTCTAAAAAAGCCTGCCTTTGGGCTTTCTTGAAGGCTTCGGGGTTACCTGGAGAATCTTCTTAAAAAACTATGAGCCTAGCTGTGTTTCTTTTAATCTAATGTCACACATATTATGTATATGGTGCATTTGTGTATGTATGTGAGGGGGCAGAAGTGTACCTCAGATGTCTTTCTCAATTACTTTCTACCTTAGTTTTTGAGACAGCATCTCTGAACTTGAAGCTCACTGATGGCCAGCAAGCCCCAAGGATCCTCACGATTGTCTCGACCTCACCACCCCTGGGATAATAGGCATGTCCTGCCCCATACAATTTCTGTTTATGTAGAGGCTGGAGAGATGAACCTATGTCCTCTTATCAAGTGCTTTCTGGATGAGCCATTTCTTTTTACTCTATAACCACCACACATCTTGACAAACCCTCCATACAGAGAAAGAGGCACAACACATTTAGCATCCGAGGCTTAAAGTTGAAGTCTTGAAGCAGACATGTTAGAAGGTGGTGGTGCCATCTAGCTGCTGCAATGATGAGATATTATTTATTGTTATAAACTCCTAGAAGAAAGAAAATGTTACCATTCTGTGTAGGCATTCTTTCTTACACTGTGTCTCCACACAGATGAGAAACGAGAATGACACAGGAACTACGCTGTGAGCTAATCCCTGAGTAACTGGCTTCTTTGTGGTAGCTCTACCATGACAAGCTACTTGAAGGAAAAAAATTTCTAATTTCTATATGTGTTTCAATCACCTTGACACAATTGGAGTTAGTATTTGGGTGTATAGATATATTCCTCACATATTAATGCTTATATATATACATGTCGAGCAGATATGAGGACAACGTTCAGTTTCCATTATTCTCCCCCACCAAAATATCCATGGTAGAACTATGAATTATATTTAAACTATAACATATAATAGGTACTCAATCACTCTATTTATTTGTAAGACATTTTATCTCTTTCTAATCATAAATAACACTTCAATAATCATCTTCATCTATATCTATTTTTATTGTTAAAGAATTTAATATATTCATACAATGTGCCTTGATCAAATCTACCCCCTTTCCCTCTACTCCAAGTCTTCTTTTATCCCCACTATCATTTTTCCTTTGCAACCTCATGTGTTCTTTAAAACTACAACAATATCAAGTCCACTTAGTGCTGCCTGTACGTGAGTATAAGATCACCCACTGCAGTGTGGGCAGCCTCTGGGGTCACAGTCCAAAAATATACAGGATGCTGGTTCCCCATCATCTCATCAAGTGACTATAGCTCCTCAGCTCAGGATAGGATTTTGTGAGCACCCACCCCCATCCGGCTGGAATTTGATGTCTTGATCCTGTGCAGGTCCTATGCATGCAATACCAACCATTGTGAATTCGTGTGTAAAATAAGCATCCTTATCATGTCTGTAAAGCACTGGTTTAATACAAGCATCTTATATTACATCCCGATTACACTAATACAAAATAAATAAAAATTCAAAAATGAAGACACCTAGAATCAACAAGATTACTAAGTGAAAATATGTTTATTTCCAATGTGAATAAATATTTCTTGATTTTTCCATAATAATCTCTTCACAATTCAGCATATACTTACAGTGTGTTTGTTGCCCCGTGCCATTCTATACACAGTAACATAAATGCCAAAGCAGACAAAACTTTTATCTTAATGCAGTGTAAAATTACTGACAAGACAGTACACAATCAATCAATTATCCAACCAATGATGTTTCAGATGAAGATAAAGACCAGAAAGGGAAGAAAATGGAGTGTATCTCTGAAAAGAGAGTGAATTTTCAAATAGAATCATCAAGGAAGGCTTCACTCTGAGTGTAATTGGAAACAAGTGGAATATCTAAGGTGAACACACACAAGCTTTTCAAAGAACATCAGTGACCCTATGTTAGAAGCCCAAGCATGACAAAGACTAGTCACGAGAGTGAGGTTGAGTAGGTAGGACAGTGTTATGGAAACTCACCATCCCATACCTCTTCGCTCCTACAAGCATATCCAGTCATTCCTAGGTAATCTCTGGAGATTGGTGTCAGGACACTTCTCCCCAATATCAGAATTTGTAGATGTCCAAATTCCCTTATATAGAATGGTGTAGCATTTACATCTAACCCAAACTTATTCTCCTACATACATGGGTGTTCCCTTCCTGGTTTTCACTCCCCAAGATCATCTCTCCTCTTCTCTCTTACTTGTGGTGTTAGAGATCAAACCAATGACCCAGTGAAGTTAACCAGTTACTCTACTAACAAAACATATTCACCAGCACTCTGCATGTCTTAAATCATGCTTGGTTAAATCTAAGGATGTGGAACGTGTATATACAAAGCATGAGCTGGGATTTCAGGACTTTTGTGTGTTCCTGTGTGTGAATTGCCCCTCAAGGTGAAGTCACATATAAAGACACATGTCCCATGCATTGTCCTTATAGGAAATTAATGAAGTAGTCTCCTGTGAGGATGCTAAGAGAATGAGAAACAAAATATGCAGCTTTTTAAAAAAAAGGCTGAAGTATGCTTCATGAATTTGTGTTAATAGTAGTAGATTGAGTTGGGAGCAGACTGAGACATGCATAGAATCCCAGAATAAGGAATGTTGATAGGGAAGCTCACAGAGTTGACCTGAAGACACTAAAACCAGGAGAGTCAAACCTCTTTTTCAAAATGTTTCATAAGATCAACCCTTAGAAAAATGGCAACCTTCACTATTGAAGGTGACTATTCTGAATAACTGTAACAATTGCTTTCTGTTGTGCCAGCCTTATTTGGGTAATCAATGAAGATGAGGAAATGTCACAAGGTCCCACTTCTCAATATACGTTAAGCAACACAACAGGGATTCAGCATGGGGTGTGTGTGTGTGTGTGTGTGCGTGTGTGGGTGTGTGTGGATGCATGTGAGTGTGTGTGTGTGTGTGTGAATAATAATTAGCGGATAAGAGGTGGATCGATTGAGACAGTGTGGTGACTATGGAAGGGGCTTGAGGGGGAGGGGGAAGAGTGAGCATGGTGTAGACACAGCACTCACATAGGACATTCTTTAAAAAAAATAATTAAAGAGTGTTTCCAAAGGAATTCCCACAAGCCATCTTTGCTCACAGTAAAAGCCCTGCTATAGTTAGAAATGTCATTGGGTTTTATAGAACAAATGCCCTTTTGCTGTCAACTATAGCTCAGAAAATACTCACTCTGTGAGGAAAGTCCTCAATAAAAGCTTGGAGGTCAAGGACCTCTGTCTGCTACCGTTCTTCCAGACTCAAACCAATAGGTGCAGCAGTGAGTTTCACAGCTTATCTGTGGCCTCTCTTCAGTTTTCAGAGAGCAGCATTCATGTCCCCATGTCAATTCAACAAGTGCTGTATTGTTGGACGGTGTCTCGACTTCTGACATCTTCAGACCCCTGAGGTTGAAGTCAAATTTTTAAACAGAACAGCTCTATTCAACTCATCCTGCGGCTTAACTAGCATTTTTTTTCCAAAGCAAAAGATATTTGCTATGCTTTCTAACCCTGTCATTAACATTTTAACCTACTGCAGGCAGAAGACCTCTTGACCAGACCCTGTTCAATGGGCTCTTCTGTTGAGCCCTTATCAGGAGGCCTATTTGGAAACCAAAATCCTAAGGACTCTCGTGGCATCTCTAGTGATTATTAGGTGCTGAAACTATACCAGATTGTTCTAAAGAAAATGTCACTTCCTGGAAATGACCTGGACAGGGAACTAACATACGAAAATGCACACAAGCAGAACCTCTAGAATCATTGGATAAGGTAGTTCCTCTAAACAAATTGCTTACAAGATTTAAGCTGGAGCAATATGCCTTTGAAACACCCATCTTCATCCTGTACTACTTTAAAGTTCAGCAGAGTGTATGATACTCTTAAAACTTAGTTATTGCCTGGTTCTCTTTAATATAGTCTATGAATAAACTGGCTTAAAACATATATAACACATCTAAAGCTATGGATGAAAAAGGAAAGTTTGAATGATCAAGATTTGATAACTCATATGCTGAATCTAAGAAATATGGTGGAAACAAAGGTCTGCATTTAGGCTTAAAGCATCCATTGGAAATATGGAATCTAGACAAAAGTCTAATTTAACATGCTTCTTAGGAGAAAGACAAGTAGAATAATTAATTACAAACTTATTTTATGACACAAATAGTCTGGTGTAGGAGGTGCTTCTGTTTGTGTGTTGCTTTCATCGGTTAAATAAAGAGACTGCCTTGGCCTGTAGGATAGGGCAGCCCTTAGGTGGGTGGAGTAGACAGAACAGAAGCTGGGAAGAAGGGAACTGGGGCAGATGCCTTGCTGCTCCTACCCAAGATGGATGCTGGTTAGAATCATGCTGGTAAGCCACAGTCAAGTGGCGATACATATTATCAGAAATGGGTTAGATCAATATGTAACCAATAAGAGGTAATGGCCAGGCAGTGATTTAATTAATACAATTTCCATGTAGTTATTTCGGGTGTAAGCTAGCCCGCGGCTGGAAGCCAGGCAGGACGGAACAAGGAACCCAGTCTGTGCTCATTACTACAACAGTCTTCAGAAAAAAAACACTTGTTGACTCAAGAGAAGTTAATAGTATATCCCCGGGCATTTTATCTAAACTGATCATGTGTGTTTGTTTTAGGAGAAAGAAAACTTTGTGGATCATGCTAACCAGCTTCAAACGTGTAAGAGTGAGAAATTCTACCTGGTTTCAGAAGATCATTTAGTATGAATGAGTAGATGCCTCAGGAGGTTGGTTTCTGCCCAGGTTTGACTAGAACTTTTACAAATGGAATGCTTCCCATGGAGGAGAATGTTGGCTTTGAGCAGGCTGTCCAAGGGCAGTTTGGATATATTTGCTGTGTATATTTGATTAGATTAAAAAAAATTTCTAAGATTCCATCACCATTCTAACAGCCTTTAAAATGAACATTTAGCAAACAATTCAACTGATTCCAAGAACCACTTAGTTAGGCATTAACTAGTGTACAAGAGGAACACAGGCTAAGCCCACAGATATTAGCCATAGGAAACAGCACTACAGATTGGTACCAAAGTGCATAAACACAGCTAGAATAAAAGCTCACTGCTACTTCAAGCTGTCATCAAATTTACAAAAATCTGATAAAAAACCTTAAAGCATCAGACAACAGAAAACAATGATTCCTTCCTACTCTAAACCCTGACACAAAGGCAAAACAACTTAAGAGGACTAGAATATCAAACTGGATCAAGTATATTACAGTTCTTTTACTGACCAAGAATAACCATCACTCCCAATGAAGGAAAACTCAATAAATCACTTTTAGAAAGAGCAATTGAATCACCCACGTAGCTCCTCACTGCTACCAGAAAGATCAGAAAGAGGTATTATTAGAAACTTGGGAAAAGCAAATTAAAAACCACAGCAAAGGCCTTGAATGTTTAAAAGCTCACATAGTTTCCATCTGCGTTTAAAGCTGTAACTAAATGTGTCTAAACACTGGACACACTCAGGCAAGAGACAAACCAGATACACAAATACGATATACACGATATACACGGGAAGTAAAAGATACCTAGCTTCAGTACACTCTTATACTGAAAGTTGCACAGTTCACATGTTGCTGAGCTATGGGTGAATTTCCACATTTCACACAGACATAAAAGAACATTCCTGGCAAATAATGGAGGAGCTTAAACTCAAAACAGACATTGTCAAAAAGTAGATTTTAGAAACATCCTTAAAGGTCTGTGGAACTTTAATCTGGAGCTGTCAGATGAGCCTCGGGCTCTCTTTGAGAGTTTGTCTGTCTTCAGTGATACGGCCTTGTTACCAAGGCCAAGATGTCTCTAAATGTCAGAAGTCCCCACACTGCCTGAGAAGGTCTGTATGTCTGTACACTTGCATGTCTGTCCTTCTCCCTGAACTGTTTGTTTCAAAGCCCAGTCAATATCTACTCCCCATCACAGTGGAGAGAGTAAATGAGAGACTCCACCTGAGATGCAAGACCACAGTCAGACCTCACTGGTCTTCCCTGGAAAACAAATTGAAAATCATTTACCTAAAAACATTCTGGAATTCGAGTTGGTGTCCCAAAGTATATCACAATTATGATATAGGCTTGAAGTATTGCCTTTAACATTTTTTAAATTACTTCTGAAATCCTTTGAAATAAAAACTTTTCAAATACAAAGCTTCCTCTTCTTCTTAAGATTGTTTCTATTTTGTTGCAAAAGTTGGTCTGAACTTCATAACAAGTTCCCCATAATCAAAAGTAATATTGGTGAATTAGAGCATGCATGCTTTGACAATTTATTTTCCCATTGTTGAAATGTCAAACTTTCTCAATTCATCCAAATACTTCTCCTAGTCTGGGCTCTCTTTAGCATTGATAGTATATATCTATAAGATAACCAGCCCCAGGAAAACACCTAATTTGGGTCAAAAAATGGTCTTTCCCCTCTAATCAATATAGCTAGCCTTTAGGATACCTCATACTTATGAAACAATTTTTTTAACCCTAACTCCTCTTACAGTAGCAGTGTTACCATTGGGTAAAAGAGTCTCTTTGATACTAAGTCTCCTGCCTCTGCTGTCCCAATCACACATACCTAATGATCTTGCAGAAAACCACAAAGAAAATAAGGGTAAAGTATGCAAAACACACAAAATTTTGTGTATGCTTAAGGTATGTTTTCCATTATTGTGACACACATTTCTTTTAGGGCTTGGTTGCTTTTTAAATCTTTTGTTATGGAGTTTGGAGTGTGCCTTAAAATATAAATATTTATAGTAAAGAAAAGCAAAATCATATACTTTTACCGGCAAAATCCTCTCGGACATTCCAGGCTTATTTATTTATTGCAAGTGGGGTTTTTTATGGTAGGGAAAGGAGTAAGGGCCTGAAACACATCATTAAAATATCCAGGAATACACAGGCTAGCTTTGTATCATATTCACAGCCAACTAGCACTGTTGCTCAAGGACATCCAACTCTCCATGACAAGTTTGTTAATCAGTGACCTATCGTGCCTTTTTCAGATCTCTGTAGGTCCCCAAACTAAATTAAGATCCCAAGCTAGTTAAGCCTAAGATGGAAACTACAAGTGAATGAACTCCATCTGAACTCCAGAGTGGCAGTTCCTTGACTCTCTCACTGCAAGACAGTCTTTACCCATTGCCTTTGGCCACTGCCAAAACTGTTAAGTTAAACTTACAGCCTCTCGACAACCCCATTCCCCGAGCGACAAGCCTGGACAACTGTATCCTGTTCTTCCTCAGTAACCTCAGCTTTCAGTATAACTAGCAAGCCATTAAACTGCTCTAATATCTCTTTGGGGGCCGAGTCCAGGCTGCAAAGCAGTGTAAAGCCAGTCTACTGGAAAGAGCTGTGCACTGAAGAATGCAAAAATGACTCCAGGTGAAAGAAAAAGAACAGAAAGTGGGGATGACAAAAAGCAGCATGGTGACATGCACTTAACATCTTTTGCAGTTCTTTCCAGCTTCTTCCTTCAAAATTGCAAAGAACCACGTTATAAAATCATTTGGACTATGTTTCCCTTTCCCTATAATCCCATACAGTCAGAAGTTATGACATAGTTAGTTATGAAATACAAGAGGAATACCACACATCAGATGTCTGAGACACCGCAGGTAAGTAGATGCACAGATAACAGGTACTAATACATATTGAGTTTCCCTCGTGAAAATGCTTTGAACCAGAAGTGTTTTGAATTGTGCAGTATTTTGAGCACACATAATGATATATATACATTGGGGTGACAACACAGTATAAATGGGAAAATAGTTTGTTACAGCTGTACCGTACACGCACAGCTTGGAGGAAATCTGTCATATTGCAACCAATCACATTCGTTTAGTTGTAGAATTCTCCAACATGACATCATGTTGATCCTTGAAATGTATGTCAGATTTTAAAATTGGTTAGATTCCATATTTCATATTTTTGTACTGAAGGTCTCAACCTGTACACTGTACATATCAATGATATATAACAATAATATATAAAAGTAATACATAACAAAAATATATATCAGTACCAATAGATGTGAGATTACTTGGCAGGGGAAATGTCACAGGTCCCACCCCTAGAGAAAACTCGTGACTGCTAAGAAAGTGAATAAAATCAGTCTTTCCCAGAGATTAGCACCGTAGTTGGTTATCCATTGCCAAGTGGTCAGGCATGAGAACATATATGCAATGCAACACTAAACATATTCATTGGGTTGTATTTAAACATTTATTCATTTATATGAGTATGTAACAATTACAATTAAAGAAAAAGAGGCCACCAATTTAAGAGTAAGGGGGGTGACATGGATGGAGTAAGATGGAGGGGGGACATCAGGGAGGAGTTGGAGGAAGGAAAGAGAAAGAAGGGAAGTGACATAACTATATTTTAATTAAAATTTAAATTCAAAATATACTTTAATGTCAAATATATTTTAAGATATCTCATAGGCAAAAGCTACATTCTACATGGTTCATCGAGACAAAAAGAAATGTCTTCATGACAGACTGTATCAAATATGTAAATTACAGACTCCCACTAAGCCAAAGCTAAAAATAAGTGGATATAAGCTGAAAAACATCAGAGGATTTTTCCACTTATCAAACAAATGCTATCTTTTGAAGACAGAACTGAAATTCTGTATCATTCTTGAAGATGGAGAATACAAAATGCCCCTGGAATAGGAGAGAAACTCTTAACAGTTATAATCCGAATTCACCATTCTGTTTCCTCTTGTTCTGTATACTTTGTCCGTCACTGTGAAGACTGACCATGATCAAATAAACCTCTTCTATGAGGCAATTATGTTTGAATGTCCTCTTTGTGGTTCCAAATTTAAGATATAAACTTTTCATATATTTTCTCTGAGGAGAAACATCTTTTTTTGGACCATTTTTCTGTCTAGTACCCCAAACCTGAGTTAAAGGCAAGTTTATTTATGTTAAAAGAGTTTGGAATGTTAATAATGGATGAGGGGTAAATAAGAACATGATGTGCCATCTTCACAGGTTTTCTGTAAACTTAAAAATTATTCCAAAAATAAAAAAATATATTGAATTGAAAAATATTGATCACATATTGGTCCACTATTATCAAGCTATAATGAGTAGTAGATTGCTTTTGCTTTTTAAAAATTGCTTTGATGTCAAGATATACAGTCTTGTAAGAAGAGCTGTAAAACTTTCACTGTGAAAGACTTAGTAACAATGTGTTATTGTGAGCAAATATTACTTAATAACCCCTTGATGTGTTAAAAATATGGCATAGTAAAGTGTGTTATAGGAATATATTCAGTGGCTTAGAGCAACCTTGCCAGGCAGAACCAGAGCGATCATGACGATGAACTGGGTTCACCAGGAAAATGCTCCCGTTTCCATAAATAACATTAGGATTAATATTTCCATGATCAGAAATCTCCTTTTCCCTTCATAATGGACATAGTTTATTCTCCAATCTGAAAGCACATGAAGCTGTGGGAGGCAGTGCTTTCTCTAATGTCCCAAGCTGTAGGTGGTACTTCCCTGGCTCTCTTCAGTGTTGAATGCATAGTGTGGGTTAGGTTGCCACTAAGGTTCTTGTGAGTAGCAGCCAGTGATACTATGTTCTCAGGGGTTTTTCTGCCTGATTCCAAGGTTGGTGGGGCTCTGGACTTCACCCATTTTACGGCAGAGTTAGAAACCATCACAAGCAATCTGTTAGACATGGTGTGTCATCCCAAACAAACAAAATAAAAACAATGATGCCAACTAGGCCACCACTAAAACCAAAATCTTTGGAATTCTGGGAACTTGGTAGTGTTACTCATGAACTCACTGTCACTCCCTTTGTGGGAAGAGCATATGCTCCTCGGTCTTTGCATCTCAGTTGAAGCATTAAACATGCTCTTAAAACAGAGTGTTCCTCGTCCTTCACAGCTACGTTACATGCTTCACACCTCAGTCCTCATCTTACAGAAACTGATAATTGCTCTCCTGTGCAGCAATTATCAACGCTAACTGCACTTTTGTCTTTATCTGCATGACTATTCAGTTGGTATTTCAGTCTCCCCTTCTCAACTCCACTAAAGTAAAGGCCACCACTATCTTTTTAATTTTCCTTCAGTACTAGGGATTGAATGTAGGGTCTCAGACACTCTACGCTAGTGGTTCTCAACCTGTGACTCATGACCACTCCAGGGGGACTAAACAACTGGTTCAAGACGGTTGCCTAAGACCGTTGGAAAACAGATATTTACATTACAATTCATAACAGTAGCAAAATTACAGTTATGTAGGAGGAAGGAAAATAATTTTATGGTTGGGGGTCACCCCAACATAAGGAACTGTATTAAAGGGTTGCAGCATTAGGAATGTTGAGAGCTACTGCCCTAGGCGAATGTCTAACAATGAGCTACCACACCAATACTTCATTCCTATCTTCTAAAGCATGTATTCCACATTGCAGTGTAGGTTTAAACCTAGCAGTTTCTTTCAAGTGCCTTAATGTGTCTACTCAAGCATGACCTTGGCGTTAGTCTTTCCTTTACCCTCTCTCTGGCTTTATTTTTTTCCAAGGCATTTAATTATAATGTATTATTTATCTTATCAGTTTCTACTCACTCAAGCCTCCATGAAATTAGAATTTGTGTGATTTTTGTTCCCAAGAGCCTACAGAAGTCTCAATAGATATTGGATATTCAAGAATAGCTTGCTCTTGACTGAAAATAGGCCAAGTATACTAAAGATGAGGAGTTACTTTTAGAATTCTGGTGCAAAGAATGATGAACAGATACAGGATTTAGTTTAATTTTACACACGTACACTAGCATGCCTCCAAATACATATTTGCTTTCTTTAAAGTCCCCAACTTAGGTATGCATCTACTGATTCTCAGGAAGTCTTCAATTTTTCAGAACACTATGCCGAAAGAAATTATTTCAAATTGTTTCAAGAGTGCCAAGTGATCTGAATTTGAATTTGATCTTCAGTACCTAAAAAGAGTCACGTGGAGAAAGTGATGGCAGATGAAGCAGATGTGCAGGTTGAGTGAATCCAGTTCTGGTCAAATCCCCAAGATGAGCCCAAGGAAAGAGCTCGGTGCTTCAGAGTCTGTCTCCGAATGCTATCACCCTGGCAGTGTTTGTGCACAGTGAACACATCCACTGACAAATTGCCATCTTTTAGAAACCACTTGGAGGGAAAACTGCCATTTACTGCAGACACTAACTTAAACTGAGCTTATTGCCTCCATTTCAGATATACAGATTTTCTTCTCTAAAGGGTCAGAGAAAGTCCAAAATAAGTTCATGTGAATTTCGTACCCTTTGAGCTCTTAGTGTTTTAAAGTGTACATCTTCACCCGTGTGCTCAGTTCACCAGACATGGCTTTCCTTTTCCTTTTCCCTAGAATCCCAAAGCTCTGTCAGGGGACTCATGACTAGGTACTGCAGTGAGAACCGGTTAGAAGAGAATGTGTCCAATAAAAGGTTCCCCTTTGTTTATAGCAATTCACAGTTTACACAGGAACTTATAAAATGAACAAAAGGAGATGCTTCCTGGCTCTCTATGGTTTCTGGGAAATATCAGAACTTGAGTTAAAGAAAGATCAAATGAGACAACTCAGCTGGTCACAAATACACCCTGTGTGGGTCACAAAAGTTTAAACAAAAACATGGATGGCCTTTGGTGTGAGGAAACCCCCTGGAGACGACATCCACACCTCTTGGTTTATGAGGCCCAGCAAATAATACTAGTATTGCTTCCAAATGACAAACACATGATATTAAGATGTCACTTGGTCCCTTT
The DNA here is from genome assembly GCA_028555095.1 of Dicrostonyx torquatus. Taxonomy (NCBI): domain Eukaryota; kingdom Metazoa; phylum Chordata; class Mammalia; order Rodentia; family Cricetidae; genus Dicrostonyx; species Dicrostonyx torquatus. The sequence goes on along the minus strand of JAQHUG010000237.1, from coordinate 1,996,768 downwards.
GCCTCAAATTTTACCACCAAATACAAACAATTTATGAAGAATGTGGTCTGTGAAAGTCTCTTGTAAAGGAGATACTTTTGAAAATTGGCCTTTTGGGGTTTGTGGTAAACTGTGTAATGCTCCCAGATAGTGGGTGCTAATCCCTGGGACTTGTAAATGCTGCTTTATAAGTGTTGGGTTAAATCAGCATGAGGCCATCACAGTGAGAATGCCCTTCTAGTTCATAGGCTAACAAGCTGCAACCACACTTAGCACTACACAAACAACACTTAAATTAGGCATCTATTTTCTAACAGTCAGCTGAGCTTCAGCCAATCACAAACAAGCTTAGCTAACTGCAGTCTGCTGATCAGAAGACATGTAGACCCACCCACAAGGCAAGTAACTTTCTGAAGGCCTGCTGGTTCTGGATGCTGCTACATTCAGGAATCGTCTTTTGCACAGGTAAACTGACATAAAGACTTTATTTTAAAATTAGGAGATAGTATCTTTACATATGTGATTGTGTTAAAGATTTTAAGATAGAAAGGTTCTCTTTGTGTGCTCTCAAGAAAAGCATGTGTATCATTGGAAGAAAGAACAGAGAGAGATTTGTGGGAAAACTGACTTTGGAAGCAGAGGAGACTGGAGAATCACAACCATGAGCCATGGGAGACCCTGACCGTCTTCAGATGCTGAAGACAGAAGAACAAGGAATAGACCTTTGGACAGAGTGCAGCCCTGTTGGCCTCTCTTCACTGTGCCACAATCCCCATTCTTAGGCAACACTACTTTGCAGTTCTTTTTGTTTGCACAGGGTCTTACCACGTAGTCCACGAAGGTGTCTTAGCACAGTAACAGAAAGGTGACGAAGGTGAAATGTTTGTTACAGTGCCTCACAGATGAACTCACCCCTGTGGAGCAGTAAGGTCAAACAAACACTTCCTCCTGTAAGTTTCCTTGGCCATTGTGCTTTATTACAACACAAAGTAACAAACCCACGGAGTTTGAAGGCTTCTGACATAAGACATAAGCCTACAAAAACTCATGTTTGCCAAAAGTGGCAAAACTCTCAGCAAAAGACAAAAAGTAACTACCTGACAAGTCTGAAAAGGAAAAAAAACTCCTTCTAAGCAGAAGACAGCTAATAAGGGTGTGTGTGTGAAGGTTCCGGGAGCTGCTGTCTCTTGACTTCTGATTTAGGGTCACCAGTTGGAGAAGAGGTGTAGGAATGTTAGAGGATATGAGCTCAGCATGAGAGAAAACTCTGAACAGTAAAACTAAAATATAGCAGCCAAGGGTTCCTTAGGTAAAATTGTGCACAAATACATTCAGGAGCTGTTTCCTGAGAAATCACAAAACACAGATGGAAAAAAAGTGAAAGAAAGCCTAGAGGAATGTAGAGCTAAGGATGAAAGAGAAGGTGGTTAGCCTGACATTTCTCACCAGGCTGAACTATTGTTTCAGTGCAGCTGTAATAAATATACCATAACAACTTTCCATAAATCTAAAAGGAGAGTGGCTTTAGAATCTTAAAACTTCTAGAAAAATATCCCCCAAAAACTTAAATTGAGGAATTTACATTACTTTATTTCAAAGTTTTGATGCTAAAGTAGTCCAAATGTTGCAGTCTTTCTAAAAGGAGAAACAAAAGAACAAACAAGCAAACAAAACCAAAGGGATCAAGAACCTGAAAATGTTTATGCACAAATGTGGTTAATTCAATGCTGACAAGATGCAAAAGCTATTCAGTGCATAAAAAAATCATCAATTTTCTTCCCACAAATGGGTCTGAAACAACTGGACACTGTAAATAATAACAAAGCAAACATTGACTTAAGCCTTATTTCTTATACAAAAATTGACTGTAAATGTGAAACACAAAGCTACTAAAATTTAAAAGCATACTTAAGAGAAAATGTTTGTGATACTGAGTTAGGCAGAAGTTCTTAGATGGAAAAGTAGAATCTGCTTTAAAATCTGTGATAAATTAGATTTCACCAAACTTTAATACTCAACATTAAGAAATGCTCAGTCCCAAACACACACCTATGTTTCTTGTGTGTAATCTTAGGTAAATAGAAGTTAATAGCTTTCCTTAAGGCTTTATCAAACAACCTTAGTGAATATTAAAGGAAGATAACTAAGGCTGCCAATGTCCCGTACAAGAATCACAGACTAACAAAAACCGCAGTATCAGACACAACAAACCTCTTCCTAAGGGCTGGTCAGAATAGGACAATGACGCCCCAAATGATACGGATTATCAATGTAGTCTTTTTTTGTCTCTCAGGGGTTTTAGGTGGCCTTCTATTGCTGAAAACACCACACACTTAGGGCACATGACTCAATCAACTTGAGCTATGTCTAACCTGAAACTCTCTTTCCTGAAGTCTAACTTTCATGGATTTGAAAAATATTACAAGTCAGGGAAACAATTTATCAGTCCCACCGAGCTCAACCCCTATGAACCACAGCAATTACCAGCATGGAAAAATATTCAATAAAGGTGCAAAGAGTGGTACTCACACATTGGATGCAGCCAATAACTGTCTAATTGGACAGTAGTGGGGGGTGGTACTATGCCTGGTAGTGACAGCCTAAACCAGATTCCCAGGGCTGTGAGGTCATGGTCCTTAGAAAAGGATCTGTTACTGCCACTTTGCTAGACCAGCATAATTCCTTACTACATATAACTTTAATCCTTATACCAACAGGTAAGTATAGCTACCACCCTTCTTCTTTTATAAAGAAACTCTCTTTACAAAAATAGAGACCATCATGAAAAACTGCAACTGGGCACAATGAGATCATCAGTGGATCATGGTGAGTGCAACATTTATATTACAGACATATTTATAGTACAGACACATAGCTTCTGATCCTGTGTCTCAGGGACAATTCTGTGAAACAACCTTCCCCAGAGGCAGCTGCAGAAATAAGACCAGAACATAACAGTGTCAACGGGTATATTACCATGGGAGAGGGAAATTTTTGAGGGATTCCACACTTAGACAATAAACTATTGGCAGCTATTGGTTGATGGGAAATGGAGAATAACTTCTCCCATGAATGAGCCCCCTTGTTAGTTCTTCAATTCAGAGTATTAGCCTTGAAACCATATACACCACCAACAAAGATAAATCCAATGGGTTCTAATTATATAGATTTGTGTGCATACGTGCATGTGTGTGGTTTTATGTAACAACTATAATTAAAGGAAGAGATTATCAACTTGAGAGCATGGGAGTATGGGAGGGGCTCAAGGAAAGGTAACTGGGAAGAGCTAGAGGGAGGACGTGGGAGGTATATATTTCTATTTCAATTTTTAAAATAAAATAAATAAAAATAATTTTTTTTAAAAACTTTAAAATGGCATCAGAGATGGCAAAATTCCTAAGCAGGTAAAATCACTTTTTGTTCAAGATAATAACTCGAGTCCTATCTGGAGTCCAGATTTGAAAGCTGAATGAAATGACAGGCATCTGTGATTTCAGAACTTCTACAGCAAGAGAATCCTCTAGAAGTCTGTGCTAGCTAGCCTAGAGCACATGTCATAGTAGAAACAAAAGAGACCATGCAAACGTGAAAGGAGAGAATTGACTCCCCCAAATTGTTTCTGCACAGAGGTCACAATGCCTTCTTACAACAGCACACACATGCAGTAAATGTTAATAAAAGAAAACCAGAAACAGAAAGAAAAAGGAAAACTGATCAATAAATATGATACAACCGTGCAGCTGAGCATTGCCTAACAGTAAAAATCAACACAATATAGATACACACAATCACAATGGGATATTTGGATGTTTGGATCTCTGATACAGAATGCTAAATGAAAATGAAAAACTTAAAAGTTTACAGCTCATATTATATTCTTTGATTCTTTTTATATTACATTCTGGTAAAGGCACAAACATAAGAATGAAGAGCAGAGGCCGAGCAGTCATGGCACACGCCTTTAATCCCAGCACTCGGGAAGCAGAGGAAGGTGGATCTCTGTGAGTTTGAGGCCAGCCCGTTCTACAGAGCTAGTTCCAGGACAGGTTCCAAAGCTACAGAGAAACCCTGTCTCGGGGACAATAAAAAAGGAATGAAGAGAAGAGCAGATAAGAGGTTGCTAGGAATTTGTTGTGGAGAGTGAACAAAATGGAGTTTGAGGGGAAGATAGGTGATGGGATAGCATTCTGTATTTTACAGTTGACAGTTGATGTGTTTGCCAAAACTCACAGAAATACACACATGCACACTCATGGAGAGAGCGAGATGGAAACAGAGAGACAGAGAGAGGATTTTGCTGTATGGGCCAGTCAGGGGGATTTATAAAAATTTCTCTCTGGAACTATAGAAGCACTAAAGGGATTATTAGTGGCTGTGGATGGTTTTTCGAGTGCACTGACCTATGCAGTGCTCCAAGTCAGATTGCCGTGGTTGTTATGTTGCTTAAGAACACTAGTTAGCAACAAGGCTATAGCTCTGGTTTTCATTTTCTCCGTGAAATTAAGAGGTTGACATGGCACTGTGAAAAGCCTGTGTTCTTTTGCTTTATCTTAAACAAAAGCTGATGAAACATAACGGTTTCCACGGCGATGACATTTTTTTATTCAACATCTAGACAAATAATTGTATAAAAATGCACAGTCAGATGGTGCAGAAAGCTTGAGTGCCAGGACTAAATCAGGCCCCTAGCCAAAGAATTGGCCACTTGAAAATCATTCCTGCATTCTTCTGAGAGCTAAGTTGGTGTCTCTTGCTTTCACATTTCCCATGTTAGTCACTACACATGTCTGGGCATCAAATGTATATGTATGGTTTGCATGTGTATGGTTTTATTCTTGGGGTCAAAGTAGAAGGCTTTTAAAGATAAGGTGCATTCTATTTGTCTTTAAGGCATTTCATATAAACTTGGCACCATACAAACTCCTAAAGAGCATTTAATTGAACTCTTTGTTTCAGACATAAAAAAGAATTGGTCCAAGACCTGTGTGCCAAAACCACACCTACAACCCCAGTCTTCTATCCTGTGCTGTTTTCCCAGGGCCAGCTTCACAAGCATGTGACCTATGAGATCTTAGGAGACCAAGTCCTTTAAGACAGTCTTGCTCCTGGTTTAATGTTCTGCTGGTTCTGTCTTAAAATTACTCTCATTTTTCAACAAGGAGGCATCCCATTTCATTTTTAATTGGATCCATAAAATATGTAGCTCATTTTAATCCTATTACAAAGATTTCCATTGAAAGAAAATTCTGTACTCTGACCAGCTAATAGGATGAAAAATTTGAAAATAAGAAAACAAAATTTATGGACATTTCTTGTGTATCTGAGAGAATATCAGGCAGCAGGGGCCTGGAAAATTGCATTATGGGAAGCAATAAAAAGCCAATTCTAATGAGTTTCTTTTGAGCCCAAGCCCAACTACTGGGAAACAATAGTCTGTACCCTATCACTTGTATTTTAAATAAACGCTGATTAGCCAATAGCCAGGCAGGAAGTAGAGGCATGGCAATGAGAATTCTGGGAAGAGGGAAGTTTCAGTCTGCAGTTGTCACCCAGACGCAAAGGAAGCAAGATGTGGCTGCCTCGCCGAAAAAAGGTACCAAACCGCGTGGCTAACACAGAGAAGAATAAGGGGCTAATGTAAGATGTAAAAATTAATTAATAAGAAGCCTGAGTTACTAGGCCAACCAGTTTATGATTAATGTAGACCTCTGAGTGTTTATTTGGGACTAAATGGCTGTGGGACCTGGTGGGACAGAAATCTCTGTCAATACCCATCCCCAAAGAATGAACGATATGTAATGATTAACTGGGAGGAAGGTGGGGCTCATGTTTTTTACTTCTATAGTTTACTTGAAAGTTCTCCAACTAAAAAAGCCTCAAGGAATCTAATTTTCTTTCTTACGTAGAAATAATACAAATATCTCATCATTTGGGAAGAGAATATCTAGATAAGAGAAGTGTGTACATACTTTCCATTTGGGGATTTTGGGTGTCTGATTGTTAGAAATATTAGCACTGGACAATAATGCCAATAAGTACATTGGGGAAACTGAATCTTTCTGTTCAACAGTGGTGTCAGCCAGGAGTATTTACATTTGGAGTTGGGGTTAGGTATAAAGAGTTGCTGATCATTCATTCTGTCCTTTTAGCAAGTGTCTCATTGAGAGTGACTTTTAGGAGCCTTAAAACACTCAACTCCAATTCCCAATTTCCCACTCTGTAGTGTCACAGTGAGCACCTCACTAATTTCTCTCACACCTCAGTCACTGCATCCATAAAAATTAAGACCAAACTTCCTTGGGTTTCAGTGGGAAAGAATCAACAGTACAACTGTGTTTAGTTAGACTACATAGCTGTGGACAATTCCAAGTTCTAATACTGGTTCTGCTGCTGTGTGACTGTGTTTAGTTTCAACTTTTCCATGCCTCTGCAAAAGGGTACGATGGCGTTGACATGGAAAAGAACAAGATTCTATACCATTGTAAAAGTGAGGGGTCGTAAAAGGACTTCAGGGCTTCTGGGTTCCAGTCCAGAACAGACAGAACAACAACACAGACTTCCTTGTTCCTTGGATCACAATGCACACTGCCTGCACAAAGCTTTCAGACACAGTTCAGTTCAGTCAGAACCACATGTTGTGGCACAAGCAACTAAGAAGCAGAAACTTTTGAGAGAATTGGAGTGTCCGAGTGTTAAAATAAAAATTATAATCAGTGAGCTGCTGGAGACAGTGTGAACAATTTTAAAAAGAAAAAAAATCATGGAAGAATGGAGAAGATATAACCAGCTCCAAGTTCCTTTAGCCTTTAATGTGAAGAGAGATAAGTAGATAACTACATGCCCTTCTAAGTGTTGCTGGAGAAGCCATAGACTTGATGAACTTAGTACTATGCTTTTAGTAAGACTTATAGCATATCCAACTGACTTTTATATACCCGTCTTTAGGCCCACAGAATAGTGCAATTCTCACCCCTTCCAGAGAAGCTTCTTTTGTACTGTTAGTGTTGTGTGTGTGCGTGTGTGTGTGTGTGTGTGTGTGTGTGTTTGTGTGTGTGTGTGTGTGTGTTTGTCTGTGTGTGTGTGTGTGTAGTGGGGGGGTGATATTAAAGAGAACTACAAGCAGAGTCTAGTAACTGCGGAATGGAATGCCTATCCCCAAACTGTATATCTACAGCTTACTCTCTTATTCTTTTTAAGTCTCAATCATTTTTAGTTTTTATTTATTGTTCTCTCATATAATACATCCCAACATCAACTCTTAAGTCTTGTTAAGAGGTCTTAAATACATTGCGTAGCACTCCTTAGTAAGATATGCTTCAGAAATATGTTCTAACCATCTGTGAATTGTCTTCTCACACTCTTGAGTTCCTCCTGCTGGAGTCAGCTTTAGCTGTCAACAGTGTAGAGTCACCTGAGAAGTGAGTATACAAACACACATACAAACACCATTATATAGACTAAGCAGGTTATATTTATGAATATGTATGTATGTACAGATAAACTCATGTAACAGTAAGTAATAAAAAAGAGGCAATGAATTTGAAAGAGAGCAAAGAGGAATATTGAAAGGGTTTAGAGGAAGGAAAGAAATGGAGAAATGTCATAATTCTATCAGATTCTCAACAAAAAGAAAAAAGCCAACCTACAAAAAAATAAAAAGACGATTGTCTCTGTGAGTAGTTCCACATTCCACCACATAGACAGGTTCTATTCCAAACCAAACTCAAACTTTTTTTTTTGCAGTACACAGTGCATAAAACAAAAAATAGCAGCAGGAGAGAGAACTTAACGACCATTTAAACAAACAGGGATTACCTGGCAGACAAGGGAGGGTGGTGCTTGGAAGGAGACAGAGTTTAAAGGACCTGCCCATGTTGTCACAGATAATCAGAACCACATGGGTGACTTTCTCCTATTGTTTAAACTGTACGTTTGTTTCGGAGGCTCTTGGCTTGCTTTTAACAAGGTCTCATTAATTAGGTGGGACAAGCTTCAAATTTGCAATCCTCCTGTCTCAGCTTCTTAAGCAGTAGGATCACAGAAGATAATACCACAGCATCTGGCGTCTGGTGTATCATATGCATTCTATTTGTTTCTTGAAATCATTTTTATCGTTTGGCAGCTTTATATATTTATGCAATGGATTTTTGTAGCTTTCACCCCTATTCTCTACCTCATCCCATTTTCTATCCTCCTGGAACCCTTCTTCATGGGTCTCCTTCTGCGTGACACACACTGAGTTTAATAAGAGTTACTTGCCTGTGCATGGGTGAGAGGCTATGGAGCAAGGAGAACTTACTTAAGATCACACCTCTGAAGAAAATAGCAGTCCCTCCTTCAACTAACTGCAGCTGATTGTCAATAGTCTCTTTGAGAAGGATGGAGCCTCAGGGGCTCTTCCTCCTTCCTTGGAGGAAATGATAAAGAGCCTGATCTTGTGTGGTTATTAGGCGGAAAACCACAGCTGCACAGAGCCCATGAGTGCAACAGTCACATCATGTCTAGAGGGCATCTTTCTGTTCACATCTGCGCAACCTCTGCTAGAACTCACAGAGATCCACCTGCCTCTGCCTCCCGAGTGCTGGGGCTAAAGGCGTGCTACTGGTATAAATCAAAATATAAATAGCTACTGGGCGGTGGTGGCACATGCCTTTAATCCCAGCACTCGGGAGGCAGAAGCAGGCAGATCTCTGTGAGTGCAAGTCCAGCCTGGTCTACAAGAACTGGTTCCAGGATAGCTACAAACCCTATCTCGACAAACAAAACAAAACAAAAAACACGTTAAAGCAATGTTTCAGTATTTATTATCATCTTTTCCTGAGTGGGCATAGGCAGTTTCTTCTAGAATCAAACCTGAATGTGTATGCTAGGTGCTCTACCTAGTGCTCTACCACAGCCATGTGTATCTCCAGCCATATTGAATCATCATTTTCAAACACCCTTTCCCAGTCTAGTTCTGAGCATTGAACATTCGTAGAACACAATTATTTATTTTCACTTCCTTGTGAGAAATGGATTTAATTCTGAAGAGAAATTAATTTCCTATTATGAATTAATTTTGCAGCTTCCACTTAAACCACAAGATTCAATTATTATTTCAGCAAGTATTGTTAGAGTCTACCACAAACATATTGCTGTGCCATTGCCATGACTTAATAGGACACCCTGAATATTCATTTTCCTTCTTGCCAAGCATATTCTCAGTTATAAGAATCATTCGGAGGGTAGAAGTATGTAACTCATTAATTACTATATATATAAAAAAACCTTCCCTTTGAAATAGGATGTTACAAGAAAAATTACTAGGTAGAATTGCTAGCTTCAACATTGCAAGGTGAAGGCCAGACGAAACTACAAATTTTCAAAGTAAATATTTACAGTTTGTTTATGATTCTGAAATCCCTCATTGGCACCCCAGGCACTAAAAATGAGAGAAGAACAGAGATAGAAAAAAAAAAACCCTGTGAGTTCTTTCCTCTTTCCTTCAACAAGCGATATTCAGTTAGTAGTTTCTAAAACAGTCTAATGGGAAAATTTACGAACATTGTGGGAGATTTCCGGGGTGAGGAAGGGATTTGGTAGAGAACAGTTTTCACTGTGCTGTGTGTCTCTCTCTTTCCAGGGGTGAAGTGGTTGCCTCCATCTCTACTCTAGTCAAGAACAATCACAGCACAATGTGTCAGTCATCTCCTGTTAGGCCCGAGCCCAGGCAGCCAGCGTCCTAACTACTCCCTAGACACTAATGAGCGAGGCTATCTTCATCACAGCTGCTCAGAAAGAAGAAGCTGATGTTAAATTTCCTTTCCCTGCATTGACTGAAGCAAAACATGAGAGATGGGTACTCATGAACTTGATGTTGGGCACATCTAAGTGAGGACCAACAATTCAGGCACAAGCCAAAAGAATTCCCTGGGAGAAAGAGAAGATGCTTTCAGGTTCCCAGAAAGCTTGCTTATGTGTGTCCATCTGCTTCTGTCTTTTACCCTGTTCAGTGAATTTCATAACAGTAATCATATTTTTGTTAAAACATAAAGATACCATATAATTCCTCTGCTCAAAGCCCTCTAAGGGCTTCATATGTGACACAACAAAATGCCCGACTCGCTGTGACCTAGAAGATCACAAATGAACCTCCCACTGTCTTTGCTCTATTCCTTACACTACAGGTAAGCTGGCCTTATTCTTTTCCCTGTATTCTTCTGCCCTAGGTACTTTCAATTCCCTCTGCTTGGAAATACTAAATGCCATGGAGTCCTAGTTCTCAGCTTCATGAAGCTGCCTCTGAGTCTCCATCTCAAATATCTTCTTCCAATCACTTTCTCTGCCTCCATTTTCTCTTTTCTCCTCTTGTTTTCTCATCACTGTCCAATTCATATATGTATGTATATTACACATATAACATATATACATATATTAGGTATATATGTTATATTAAGGTTTATCTGTAGATACTGAGAAATGTGTGTGTACGTAATCATATGTTTTTCCTGTTTTAAACAAAATTTCCATGAAGGCAGAAACTTTGTCTGTTAGCTGCTATGTAACAAAAGCCTAGGCCCTCTGCATATGTGTGACAGTTGTGTAGCTTGTTCTGTTTGTAAGGCTCCTAGCAGTGAGATAAGCATCTGGCTTTTGGGAATCTGTTCCCCATGTTGGATTACCTTGCCCAGCCTTGATACAGGAAGAGGAGCTTTGTCCTACCTCAACTTGATGTGCCTTGCTTTGTTCAAGCCCATGGGAGGCATGCCCCTTTCTGAATGGACATGGAGGAGGAGCAGATGGGAAAGGGGTAGATGAGAAGTGGGGGAGGATGGGAGGAAAGGTGGCAAGGGAAACTGTGGTTGGTATATAAAATAAATAAAAAATGTGAATTAAATAAATTAAATTGATTTTTTTTTAAAAAAAAAGAGAGAGCCTAAACAAGTGGCTCTGATCAATAAATACAATTTGTTGAATGAGAACATTTTAATAAAATGTTTGTGAATAACTGCATTAACAAGGTTGCTGTTCCAAAGAGGATGCCAAGGTGGAAGAAAACAAAGACCCCAGAGAAGGAGGCAGCACATTTATAAGCAGTTCTACTGGAATCAAGACAGGTCAAGCCTCTTCTTCCTTCATCTTTCACAATCCTGTTGCTCAGGTTTATCCAACTTTGATGATCTATGATTTTCCTATTTGCTTCACTTTTGTTCTCTGTTCAATAAAGAAATCTCCAAAGCAGGGCACACTGACACATACCATTAACCCAAGTGTTAAGCTCTCAGGAGAGGCAGAGACAGTAGATCTTTGTAAGTTCAAGACCAGCCTGGTTTATATAGTGAATTCCAGAATAGTTGGAGCTACATGGTGAGACTCTGTATTGAAAAAAGAAAGAAGAAAAGAGAGAAAGAAAAAGATATATAAATCTTCAACACCATCATTCAAGTATGATAAATCACACTTATCACACAGTCTCTTGGGCAGTTCTGATAGCAAACCCCTGGGTTGAATGAGAACTCAAGCAGACAAGGGAACAATTCAATGAACATTAAAGCTGAATGGAAAATTCTGTGATAAGAATCATATAAAAATTCAGTTTCTCTGACTCCAAGTATGACAACTATCGGGGTCTAAATAGAGGTGAGGATACATGGTTTTCATTGACTCTAAATTTTTCTAGAAATGTATTCTAACCTTTAAATATTATGGCTCCAAAATTTCTACTATAGAAGCCAAAAGCTGCCAGGGGTGAAGCATGAAGAGACAGGAGAGACAACAGTGCTCAAGGTACAGTCTTATCTCTCCTCAAAATAAGAAAAATTGACAGAAATTTTAAGGTTTTAAGGGAAAAGGAGCAAAGCATGATGAAATGACTGAAAGTATATAAAGCATCTTAGAAGCTGGGCATGGTGGAGCAGGCCTGAAGTCCCAGCACTTAGGAGACTGACATAGGAAATTTCCAGTGTGAAACTTCAGTTTCCCTCTGCTAAGTATTGATGTAGGAAGTCCTTCTGTATATGTGTTGCTTTTATTGGTTAATAAAGAAAACTGTTTTGGCCTATAGCAAGGCAGAACTTAGCTAGGTGGGGAAAACTAAACTGAATGCTAGGAGAAAGAAGGCTGAGTCAAAGAGAAGCCATGTAGCCCTGCCGGAGACAGACACCAGAGTTTTACATGGTAAGCCACAGCCTCATGGCAATACACAGATCAATGGAAATGGGTTAATTTAAGATATGATGTAGCCAGAAATACGCTTAAGCTATTGGCCAAACAATATTGCAAATAATATGGTTTCTGTGTGATTATTTAGGGGCTGAGCAGCTGGGAACAAACAAGCGGCCTCTTACAACAAATTAGCACTCTAATGTGTGCTAGCTAAATCCACATAAAATCTGAGGAGGCTTGGAAGGGAATTCTAGACACTAAAAATCAACTTTAGCTGCATTTCTTTTTTCAGATGGGCTTGCTTGCTGGCAGCATGCTGCAGTTCCTTTAAGAGTAGTCTTCCTGATTCAGTGGTAGCAGAATAAAAGAAAACTGCAGTTTTGAAAGGGCAGCTTCCTGGTCACTTCCTGCTAGCACTAATTCTGGCTCTTTCAGGAGGCTGACCATTTAAATGGGGTTTGTGAGCAACATGTTACAAATTGCTTAATGGTGTGACATAGACCAATAGAACACTTGGAACTGAGGTGGTTTGCACAGCTTGCAGAGGCAGTGAACATGCGCCCACCATGTTCGACTGGGCCGAACCAAAAGACAAAGCAGCCTTGGTCCGAGTCAAGCCTCCACTTAGCATTTTAAGAAGCACTTAGTATTTTAAGAAGTGGTCCTGGTCAGAAAATAATTACAAATACACAATAAAGACAGATTCAGATGGAAAAGATCTCTAAATGGATCACAGTGTTAGATAAATGTATGTAGGCTTTGGAGAGAGAAGAAAAAGAGTATACCTATTTTTTTT
>JAQHUG010000237.1:1884711-1983594 GCA_028555095.1 Dicrostonyx torquatus | reverse complement strand
GGTAGGGAAAACTAAGCTGAATGCTAGGAGAGGAAGGTTAGAGTCAAAGAAAAGCCATGTAGCCCCACCGCAGACAGATGCTGGAACTTTACTGGGTAAGCCACAGCCTCATGGTGATACACAGATTGATAGAAATGGGTTAATTTAAGATATGAGTTAGTCAGAAATGTGCTTAAGCTATTGGCCAAATAGTATTGCAAATAATATGGTTTCTGTGTGATTATTTTGGGACTGAGCAGCTGAGAACAAACAAGTAGGCTCTTAAAACAAAGTATAATAATCATTGTCTTAGTTACTTTTCTATTATTGTGGAAGGACACCATGACAAAGGCAATGTGTAATAGAAAGATATTATATGGGACTTACAGCTTCATGAGATTAGAATCCATGACTATCATGGTAGGGAACATGGCAGCTGGCATGCAGGCATCATCCTGGAGCAGTAGCTGAGAGCTCACATTTTGAGTCACAACCAAACGGCAGAGAGAAAGACTCAGACTTGGAATAGCTTGAGTCTTTTAAAACATCATACTCTACACCAATTACATACCTTCTCCAAGGAGGCTATACTTCCTAATCCTTCCCAAACAGTTCTACCAAATGGGGACCAAGTATTCAGATCTAGGAGACTGTGTAGGCCGTTCTTATTCAAAATATCATAATTATCACGGATTCTAAGTAGTATTGAAAATGCTTTTCATTGACTACAAAATTTTTCTAGAAATGTGGGCAACATAAACGTTCCAGGCCACTGTGGAATATACAATAAGACTTTGTCTGTCTCATAAAACACAAGCAAGTTCAAAATCTGGCATCAGCTGTGTAAAATGAATACACATGCATATATGTGAACACATTCAGAACACATGTCCTTTCTGAATATCTCTTATTCTTGTAGTTCACAAGGAAAGCATTTCCTGAATGCCTACATATATGTTTGTTGTGTTGAGAAGTTCACTTACTCCAGTATGCATCCACATTAACATATCCTTGCATGCTTTACCCAGCAAAATGTTGAAGTTACAAGTGAATATGTTGAGTGCTTTCCCTAAGCCCTTTGTTCCTGTCTCTTTCTATGCAATTGGTTTTATGCACAAATGTCTCTACTCAGCTTCAGCAATGAAATTGTATCCACCCTAATATTCTGGTTCTAATTTGTTTCCTTCAACATGTCTTATATAACAGATTGAGACCCATTCTACAAGTCTGTTATCACCAGACAAAGACTCTGAGATCATGGAAAGCATCTTTTCTTCATAACTTCAGAATCAAATACAATTCAGGTTTTAGACACTCTTCATTGGAGGAAAATGCTTCCTTGTGATGTGGGATTCCCTTCTGTATGCTGTGAATATCATTGGTTAATAAAGGAACTGCTTTGGGCATGTAGCAGAGCTATAGGGGAACATAGCTAGGCAGGGAAAACTAAACTGAATGCTGGGAGAAAGGAGGCGGAGTCAGAGAGAAGCCGCATAGCCCTGCCAGAGACAGATGCTGGAACTTTAGCTGGTAAGCCACAGCCATGTGGCAATATATAGATTAATAGAAATGAATTAAATTAAGATATAAGAGTTAGCCAATAAAAGTTAGAGCAGTGATTTAAGTAATATAGTTTCTGTGTGATTATTTAGGGGCTGAGCAGCTGGGAACAAACAAGCGGCCTCTTACAACAAATTAGCACTCTAATGTGTGCTAGCTAAATCCACATAAAATCTGAGGAGGCTTGGAAGGGAATTCTAGACACTAAAAATCAACTTTAGCTGCATTTCTTTTTTCAGATGGGCTTGCTTGCTGGCAGCATGCTGCAGTTCCTTTAAGAGTAGTCTTCCTGATTCAGTGGTAGCAGAATAAAAGAAAACTGCAGTTTTGAAAGGGCAGCTTCCTGGTCACTTCCTGCTAGCACTAATTCTGGCTCTTTCAGGAGGCTGACCATTTAAATGGGGTTTGTGAGCAACATGTTACAAATTGCTTAATGGTGTGACATAGACCAATAGAACACTTGGAACTGAGGTGGTTTGCACAGCTTGCAGAGGCAGTGAACATGCGCCCACCATGTTCGACTGGGCCGAACCAAAAGACAAAGCAGCCTTGGTCCGAGTCAAGCCTCCACTTAGCATTTTAAGAAGCACTTAGTATTTTAAGAAGTGGTCCTGGTCAGAAAATAATTACAAATACACAATAAAGACAGATTCAGATGGAAAAGATCTCTAAATGGATCACAGTGTTAGATAAATGTATGTAGGCTTTGGAGAGAGAAGAAAAAGAGTATACCTATTTTTTTTNATAGATTAATAGAAATGAATTAAATTAAGATATAAGAGTTAGCCAATAAAAGTTAGAGCAGTGATTTAAGTAATATAGTTTCTGTGTGATTATTTTAGTTCTGGGTGGCTGGGACAAACAAGTAGTCTCCCCCTTGTTTCAAACAAGCAAACAAACAAACAAAAAAAAACAAAAAATGCAAAAAAATAAACAAGTCAAACCAAAATAGGGACCCTCATCAATAGACTTAGAAAAACTTGTACATTCGTTGTTCTTCTCTTCCAGAGTTATATGCCAAGGTGCCAGACATCCTTCAGTGACTCCAGCAATGGTGGCACATGTCTGAAATCACAGTTCTGAAGAGACCAAGGCAGGAAGATAATGAGTTTGGTGCCAGGTTGGGCTATATAATGATTACAAAGTAAACAGTGATAACCTTATGCAAAGTAAAACACAGAAACATGACTTAGACACATGGTATTCTTTGTTTAACCCTGTACTTCCAAACTTAACTGATTGAAATTCCAAGCTCTCATATACCAATAAACCCCTCAGAAAGATATATTTTGGTAGGCAATGGTGACGGAATTCAGTACCTCCAAGGAAGAGATGGTGGCACTGCAATAGGCAGAGGTGAAATGGCTGAACAAAAACAGTTAATTTGCTGAAGAGTCAGGTGTGGTCCCCAGTTCCCTTGTCATTTATTCCTCCAGACAGGAGTTTTTCCTGCTTTGTTTTTGCCTTAACTCCAAGAACCAAGAGTTCTTGGTGACTCTACAGTGCCGCTCTGGTGTAAATCACACCTAAGATCACACATTCGCTGCTTTCACTGACGCCCACAGTTCATCTGCGGCCTCTGAGGATGGGACTTCGCCAATGCACCAGCTCTCTTTGAAAAGAAAAGTTTAATAGAAACTACAAAGACAAATTCATAATTTTACCAAAAAAATCCAAGAGTTTTGTGTCCTCCAAACTGCTTAATTTGTGAATGATTAACAACTACTTTCTAATTAATTTACCAAAATAAAAGGTTAAGTTAATTTACTTTAAAAAAAAAAAAAAGGTCAGGAAAACACATTTGGTTAACTGAAAGGCATATGGGTAGGTAGTACATCTCAGTAAAATGACCCAGAAATAGGTACTGTGGATGTAAAGGCACTTCACCAATTTCAGACTTTGATTATAGCACCTCATATTTTTAGTGTTTCATGACTCACAAACAGCCTATGTCTATTACCTCATCTGAAAATTCCTCATTCAATGTCATTTTTTTAAGGTACAACGAAATCATGAATGATACGATAAGTATTATAAAAGACAGCATATGGTCAGAGGTCACCCAGAAACACATGTTTCAAATAGAAATTGATCAGAAGTTTCAAGACAGAAATAAACTAGAATTGTAAAATAAAGTTTCCAGAACAGAATCCAGTGCACTAGCCAAGGGCACTGTTTATTTCTGAATACCATGCTGTAAAATCTTAATCTATGGTGTTGTCAAGACTCTGTGTCCAGACAAAGGTGACCAGGATGAGGTCTGGAAGTCTTCTGAAATGACAAATGAGATAACATGAACACTGAGCCTATGAAGGATGCCACCATTAGACGTCTTTAGATTCCACATCTGTCAATGTCTGTGAGAGCAGACCTTGTACAACGTACTAAAGGTGGAAGTAACCAGCCAAGGTCACAAAGAACCTTCTAATTCCCACCTCTCCCGTATTCTCAGCCTTCTAGGCTGTTCAACATAAAGAAAAATTCCTAAGAAAAGAAACTATTGAATGAGAGACCAGGCTATTTGGGAACTAAACAAAAATCAAAAGAGATCTGCTGCCTTCCTCCTCAGGAACTTTGAAAGAGTTCATTGGTGAGGTCAGTTAAGCAGCCTCAGCAAATCCTTGCGCTTTGGAGAATCAATGAGTCCATCTTCTGAGAACAGGCCATGATATATTGATCAAACTTTATTTATGTGATCAACTTTCTCTCTCTCTCTCTTTATGTTTCTCTCTAAATATAAAGTTTGCTAAAATATGTGTAAGCAAAATCCAGCATAAATTGACCAGCACTGAACACCCCGAGTACCTAGAACAGCACCAAGCACACAGTAGGAACTGCACGTGGGTGGTTTAGTGTGTGGTATAATTGCACAAAAGCTGCTCAATTCCTTTGTATATATCACATATCAGCTCTTTTGAGACTTAAGTAACAACCCGTGAAGCACCAGGTAGGTTGCTACACCTATTTTACACATTCTGTTTTGCCCTCGCTTACAATGCTTTTCAACTTAATGTTGTAGCCTTAAGTTTCATCAAATGTTATCTTAGATAAGCTATGATTGAAACTATCATGTCCCTTATGCAAGAAATGTGTTAAATCTCTCCTGCAATTAATGCCGTGAAAATGCTTTCGTCTTTGTCTTCTTTTGCCTGCTCTGCCTTCTTTCCCTTCATCCCTGACTCCCTTTCCTTTCCTGAACAAGATAATGGTAACTGTAAACAAACTTAGTTCCTGTCTTCCCAGAAGTGCTAGGAAGCTTAGGTAACCCTGTGTTCTAACATTGGCCTCCCGAATCCCTCTGCTTCTCCAATCTTATAGTAAATCAAGACTTAAAACCATGTTTTTGTTCTGCAATGGACAGTTTGGTTTAAATATATATTAAAATACATTGAATAAATATAATGCAATTATATGAATATAGTATATAATATATGAATACAATATAGAATAAAATATAAAGTAAATTGTTCCCTTGATATGCAAAGCAATTTAAAATACAGCTATTAATAAAAGAACTCAGAGTCTTTCTAGTCAAACGTCTATAAACTCCTGCCTTGAGTGGCCCTAGATACCAAAATCATTCAGTAGTTGTCGTTTAAAAACTACTCCACATATAATTTTTAAATTTTAGGTCATGCATTCATGGGATACATGGTAAGCATCCATTTTAAATAATTTAGCTTGTTTTCATTGTCTATGACATGGGAACAATCAGTGCTAGGCATATGAAAAGTGTGTTATTTCCACACATGCTTACACATTGAATTTTGGAAACAGGAAGGCATTAGGTAGCCAGCAGGTGGAATCAACACTAGAATTGAAGATGGACTTTAGACTCAAGAATATTTAGGTTAATGCCAGAGCGGCAATGTATAAATGTATAAATAGCTATGAAAATCATGTATGTGTGAAATATTTCTTTAGAAAATGTGTAAACATATCTGCATGATATGTGTTTACTCCCATCTTCACTGCTTTTTGCCTCTGATTATCCCAGCTTTAATGCTGTTACAAACAGACTTTCAATATTCTTCCAGGGAAGTACGTAGCTGGAAAACATCGGGACCCCAGAAAGCATTGGAAAACAGGTATAAAATGAGACTGCATGAGAGGAAGAGTTGGACTGGCTCTTGCAATTTGCTGTGGAGACATAAGTGCCACTGACAAACTCTATGAACAAAAGAAATCAAGTCATCATGAAAGGCTAAAAATAAGACCCAAATTGAGATCGAAAGAAGCAGTGAAAGACTTGCCACTAATCTAATCACCATCTCGTCAAATAGACACAGGCAGATTTTGGCATTTTGAGTTATGTTCCAGTCATCTAACTTTCAAAGAAACACGTTAAATTGCTGGTATGTGAAGAACTACGACTGCAGCAGAGCCCTCGGGGGAAACGTTGAAGAGCATTTATTGGTCCAGCCATGTAAAACTGTCCTCCCGCTCCTCAGTCAGACCGTCCAACAGGAAATCTTTAAGGCAATGTTTTAGCTCCACTCCTGACATCTCCTTACAAATGGATGTGGTGTTTGGCATGGACGGCTGTTTATTTAGGTGTATAAAGGTTCTGGCTGTTAACTTGGAAGGAAAGTTATTTCTCTACCTCCCTTAGAGATTGTCCAAGTATTTGTTTAACAGAATGAACACCCATGACACCGAAAAGAGGGCCTGGGCCAGACTTAAGACACAACTTAGTGCTGAATTTGTCCTGACACTTCTCCCCCGCCTCTTTGGCGAGGAGAGGCGTCCCCTGTCTTTAGCTGTCCTCCTGAAAGAATATAAGCATCCATCCTGATTTCTTTCTGCCAGCATTTTGATGTCAGTTCTAACAGTTGGCATCTTCTTTCTTTCTGTCATTCTTTCGAGCAAAGTCAAGCAGATACAGTTCCCAAGGAATGGTCATATCTCATTTTGTTGCTCTTTACGAACGTGGAAAACTTTTCAAAGTTTAAAGGAAAGAAACTGGACTGGTAGAATGGGACATTCCATAATGGGTTTGATTGAGCTGTTCATAGGTTCACATAAGTTAATTACGCATAAAAGTGATCACACCTTATATCCAAGACTGACCTTGGAGAAGTGATCGTTTCCCTCCATCCACTGGAAACAAGGAAATTGTACAACATATAACACTTGCCATCTATCTAACACGCTATCTGTAAGATGGGTAGAAGGTAAGTGTGTGTTTGGGGGTGGAGGACAGAGAGACAGAGACTGAGAGACACACAGAGAGAGGCACATCCAAACCCAGTAAGTTCTCTTAAACTATTCAATGGATGCAATTTTAAAGTCATAAAACTTTTGAAATTCTTTCTGTGATCATCATATTTTGACTGGCTGAAGCATCATTCTGTACAGCTCTTAATGCTGCTATCTGCATTAACAGACCTTTCCAGCGTAAATCTCCCAAACATCCAGGTGACCTCCACAGAATAGGCCTGAAACTCCCAGAAATCAAACTTAGAGAGATAAGTTCCCAGAAACAGAAAAGCACTGTTCTTATTTGCTCCACCCTAAAAATGAAAACTTTCCCAAAAATCACAGGCACAGGCCATATATACCAGGACTTGTTTCATAGACACCATGGCTATAATTGTGTACCATTCAAGTTTAGCAAAGGAAAGGGCTTGGTGAGAAAAGACAATGAGATGTTGTGGAGAACTTGGATAAATGAAACAAAGGCAGAATATGAAAAAGAAAAGCACATAGGGCATTTAAATAGATAGAAAAACGGGCAATTTCAAATCCTTAATGTGTAACTATGACAAGGAGGTGATGGCGAGTGTATTTTAAAACTTCCAAGTTCAGGATCAAGTAAGAAGTTCTGTGGAACTGAAGGAGAGGCCAATCAGTCAGTCTAATATCTACCCCCTCTGCACCCTCCTCAGCACTAGCAATGAAGGATGCAGTACAGAGTGTTTAAACTGTCTGTCTCTTGTTGCTTGTTTGTTTGTTTGTTTGTTTGTTTTACTTTGTTACACGCTCGTACAAACACAAATTCTTCCCTCTGAATCAGGTAAGAAGGAAAACTTAAGACTGTGTCTCTGTGGACACAGAGAATGCAATCTCTGTCTGAACGAAAAGGTTTTAGTCTTTCTACATTCCCCGTCCCTTCCAGGACACACTGAAATCTGGCCCAAAGATAGATATTCACACAGTAGAATTTGACAAAGATGGTCTGTCTGTGTACAGGACCAAACGGAGGGTGAAGAAGCGTGAGGGCTGGGTATAAGTACATGCCGGTAGAATACAGACACTTGGTCTGCACAACAGTTGTTCACCAGGTCACTTAGACCTGAGCACACTCGTTTTTGTTTGTTTGTTTTTGTTTTTTATGAAGAAACAATGAAGGAGAGAGAGAGAGAGTTGCATGAGAACTGAGCTTTGAAACAAAGCTGGATAAAGGAAATCAGTTCAGAAAAAAATGGGGTTGTAGTTAATACCTTGGTTCTTTTCCTGTTCATTGAGCTGAGCTCAGTCACCAGTATGGAAATGGTTGTCCTCTGTTGAACTAACAAAAGCATGCCTTACTTAAACAAACCATATCTAATTCTAGCAGGTGTCTTTTAATCTAGTGTGCTTTGCACATAGTGAACTTATTACTATTAAGTATCTATATGATTATTTATGGTAAAAAAAAAAAAGTCATACCTCAGTCTGCTGTTCTTCCAGAAGACCCAGGTTCTATTCCCAGCATCTCCATGTCCTGTAACTTCAGTTCTGAGGAATCTGAGCTCTTCTGGCCTCTTCAGACACTGAATGCATGATGTGCACAGATACAACTGAGGTGTCATCATGAGACGCTCATCACATAACGTAAGTAAAAATTGACCAAGTTTATTATTCTTGACTGTACTGAAAACAAAGGTAAAATCCTTAGAGTATGTAATCTGGGAAGATGTGTACCATTTGAAGGCTGGAGGCCGATATACAAGTGTAACTTCATAACAACAACCTACAGAATGGAAAAAGATCTTCACCAACCCCTTCTCTGACAGAGAGCTGATTTCCAAAATATGCAAAGAACTCAAGAAATTGGTTGTCAAAAGAACACATAATACAATTTAAAAAATGGGATACAGACCTAAATGGAGAACTATCAATAGAGGAATCTAAAATGGCTGAAAGACACTTAAGGAAATGCTCAACATCCATAGCCACCAGAGAAATGCAAATCAAAACAACTCTGAGATTTCATCTTATACCTATAAGAATGGTCAAGATAAAAAACACTGATGACAACTTATGCTGGAGAGGGTGTGGGGTAAAGGGGACCTGCACAGCTGGTAATAGTGCAAACTGGTACAGCTGCTTTGGATATTAGTATGGTGATTTCTCAAAAAATTAGGAAACAAATTACCTCAAGACACAGCAATACCACTTTGGGGTACATACCCAAAAGATGCTTAATCATACCACAAGGACAGCATTGTTTGTCATAGCCAGAACCTGGAAACAACCTAAATGCCCCTCAACCGAAAAGAATGGATAAGGAAAATTTGGTACATTTACACAATGGAGTACTACACAGCAGAAAAAAAATGGCGTCTTGAAATTTGCAGGCAAATGAATAAGTCTAGAAAACATCATATTGAGTGAGTTAACCGAAACCCAGAAAGACAATTATCATATGTACTCATTCATAAGTGGTTTTTAAACATAAAGCAAAGGAAAACCAGCCTACAAATCACAATCCCAGAGAACCTAGACAACGAAGAGGACCCTAAAAGAGACATACATGAATCTAATGTACATAGGAAGTAGAAAAAGACAAGATCTCCTGAGCAAATTGGGAGTGTGGGGATCATGGGAGAAGGTAGAAGGGGAAGGGAAAGAAAGGGAGGGGAGGGAAGAAAAATATATAGCTCAATAAAAACAATAAAAAATTTTAAAAATTGAAGAGTGATTGAGGAAGAGAAAAAAATCAAATGTAACTTGATTATTAAAGAAGTTTAAATAGCAGCAAAAAAAGTATCCATAGATAACCCCAATCAGGAAATGTGCAGAGGACTTACTTTGAATAGCTCGTGCATGTTAATGGTGATCAGGAGAGAAAAGGCGTTGGAAATACTGAAAGCACAGTTTTCTCCTAATGCAAATAGTGTTTATGACCCTATTTATAAGCTTTTAAAACAGTTGTTAGCACTGGGTACCAAGTCGGTTTCTAGCCAGGGTCTGGCAACAGAGTAATTCTCGCAGTTAATAAAATGCAGAGTGAGAACAGGATATGAACTTGTGCCTCCTGAGAATTACTGGCCTCAGAAAGGATCGTGTTGGCATGGCAGTTTGGGGCACCTCCAAGGACAGAGAGCACCTGGAGGTTAGTTTAACACAGGAAGAAGGCGCAGAAGCAGATAAACCACACAGGTGATAGACACATGCTGCTTTCTTGGGAAAGGCAAAGGGCCCTGAAGGGGTGGATATGCTCCAGATGCCATGAAGTCAAGTGGAGATGGAAGGTGGGTTTGTTTTTTTTAGGAGAAAATTGCAGTTTTAGGTTGTCACATAAAATATATAAATGAAACAGACCCAAAAGAATAATATAAATGAGGAATTTTTCCTCATTTTTGAGTGAGTAACATCATAAGCCCCTTTCCTGTCCCTTTCAGTGCCCCTAGAGGTGACAGAGGTGTCAAGAACCATAAATTTTCACATTTTCTTGCAGTGCATTTTCTCTTGGGCTGATTGTGTCAGGTATTAATCTAGGATAAGTCAGTGAGAAAGGGTGGGGAAATGACCAAACCCCTCTCCAAAGGGCAATTAACACCGAAGAAAAGCTCTAAAATGAAGGAAAAAGACATATAGGCTGGAGAACTTGTGGATGAGCAATCTTCACATAGTTACAGAAACACTAAATGTCATACTATTGGCAGTATGGAAAGCACAAGAAAAATTCCCAGTTCAGTTTACTCTGCAACACAGATGGTATTCAGAATTGTACCAATGGAAACTTTTCATTTAAAAATATGGAAGTGACAGGAACACCTAGAATCACCAACTGAGGAGTGGGAACCAGAGGTGGAAATGGAACGCAACAAGAAGACAATTTCTTTTCATTATAAGCCTTGCAGAATTATGACATCTTCAGTGTTTCTTTAGGTTTTTATTTCACAATGCTTTTAATAAAACACAATTTTAAGAACATGCATTGAAAGTTTAGCCACCATGAAACAAGACAGACAAACACATTGAGAAAGCATAATGACTGTATTAAAAACAGTTGCTGTAAGTGCTAATTAGCTGGCAACGTGCAATTGAAAAGAAGAAAATAAATTTCTTGAAATGCACATAGAGACATAATTCTTTTTTTCTGTATGGATGTTTTGCATGCATCATGCCTGTGAAACAAGTGTGTGCTTGGTGCCCAGGGGAGGCCAGCACAGGGTGTTAGACTCCTGGAACTGGAGTTAGAGGCAGTTTTGAGCCATCATGTGAGCCGTCAAGCCTGGCAGTTGGATCTGTGTCATCTTGAAGAGCAAAGCAGATGCTCTTAACTGCCGTACCATCTCTCCAGCCCCAGTGCACAGAGACTTCGGCAGGAAATAATGGAAGTGTGTAGAGAGGAAGATAGAGAGAAAACCCTAAATGTCTAACAGGACTGCCAACTTGTAAAAAGAAAAATAGACAGTGAAAGAGAGGTAGTCCAAGGACAGCATCAACATCTTCCCAGGCTTTCCACATCCGAACTGCTGAGTTTGAGTCTGAACGTTCAATGCATGTTCCTAAAATTGACATCAAAGTGTACATATATTTCTAAAGCTTCGCAAAGCATCCTACTAAAATACCACCGGGTGGGCACCATGGTAGACACCTGTAATCCCAGGAAAAAAATCACAAATTTAAATCTAGAATAGGGTACATATGAAGACCCTGTTTCAGAAACAAACAAAAAAGTAAATAAGAATTAGAAAGGGAGAAAGAGAGAGAGAGGAAGAAAGGAAGGGAAAAAAAGGGAGGGAAGGAAGAATGTAAAGAAGGAAGGAAGGAAGGAAGGAAGGAAGGAAGGAAGGAAGGAAGGAAGGAAGGAAGGAAGGAAAAAGAGGCTTCTATGGATTTAAGCCCCCATAGTAGTCTTGGCTGTTATGAAATAACACTGAAGTCCAGGTTAGAAATCTGAGACTGTGGCCAGTTCTCAGCCACATATTCTCCATATGACATGAGCAAGTTCCTGTGGATCCTGAGGGGGTTTTTGCTTCCCTCCTTGTAAAATTCACGTAACAATATACCTCCTTCATCACAAGTTTGCATAGATTAAGCAGCCATTTGCCATGCCAGAGAAACTGAGTGAAATGCTTAGAATATCACCTGCTTAGAATTTCACAACTCTAGATAGTAGGGTTTTTGTTTATTTGTTTGTTTTTTATTGACTTTAATTGAGCTCTACATTTTCCCCTGCTCCTCTCCTTGCATCTCCCCTCTCCCTTTCAGCCCTCCCCCAAGGTCCCCATGTTCCCAATTTACTCAGGAGATCTTGTCTTTTTCTACTTCCCATGTAGATTAGATCTATGTAAAGTCTCTCTTAGTATCCTCATTGTCTCTGGGATTGTGGTTTATGGGCTGGTTTCCTTTGCTTTATGTTTAAAAACCACTTATGAGTGAGTAAATGTGATAATTGTCTTCCTGTGTCTGGGCTATCTCATTCAAAATAATGTTTTCTAGTTCCATCCATTTGCCTGCAAAATTCAAGATGTCGTTAACTTTTTTCTGCTGTGTAGTACTCCATTGTAAAAATGTACCACATTTTCCTTATCCATTTTTCAGTCAAGGGGCATTTGGGTTGTTTCCAGGTTCTAGGTATGACAAACAATGTTGCTATGAACATAGGTGAGCACATGTCCTTGTGGCAAGATTAAGCATCCTTTGGATATATACCCAAAAGTTGTATTACTGGGTCTTGAGGAAGTTTGTTTCCTAATTTTTTGAGAAATTTCCACACTGACATCCAAAGGGGCTGTACCAGCTTACATTCCCACCAGCAATGCAGGAGTGTTCACCTTTCCCTACAACCTATACTGCATAAATTGCCATCTTGTCATTTTATCTTGACCATTCATATATTTGTAAGATGGAATCTCAGAGTTGTTTTGATTTGCATTTCTCTGATAACTAAGAATGTTGAACATTTCCTAAAGTGTCTTTCAGCCATTTTAGATTCCTCTGTTGAGAGTTCTCTGTTTAGGTCTGTACTCCATTTTTTTTTTATTGGATTATGTGTAAAGCAAAGGACACGGTCAACAAGACAAAACGGCAGCCTACAGAATGGGAAAAGTTCTTCACTAACCCCATATCAGACAGAGGTCTGATCTCCAAAATATACAAAGAACTCAAGAAATTGGTTATCAATAGACAGTAGTATTTTAATCAGCCCTATTATTTAAATGAAGGGAGTTCTAAATTCATCAACACACTGCGCAAGAAAATTAAACTCCTTAATTTAAAATTTAAGCTACTCAAGTTTCTCTCTAATAACTCTATCAGATAAGTATGATGACATAGAGTAAGAAACTAAAATACTAATTTCTTCATTCTAAAATGAAGATAATCTAGTTTGCAATACTCAGATAATCTAGATTGCTAAGAAAAATTAAGGAACCTCTTTTTAAAAAAAGTGAAACCATAAAGACAAAACCTGCTTCCTTCATTGCTTTCACACGTCTAGTCAAGGGAGCACTAGTGAACGTGTGAGGGGACAGAAAGGCAGTGTGCAGCGCACCCTTGGAGGACTGTTCTGGTGGGGGGAACACCCCAAGCAGTTATGAAAATGTTTCCTTTGGTTTGGTAATAAATGTCTACAGCACGGAGTGCTTGCCAGCGTAGCTTTCCTTGCACAATGGCTTTGTGAACGTTTTCAAAAGGAACAGACAAACTGGTGCTGTGGAAGAGCTGGAACCACAAGATGAACACTCGATAATATTCCTACAAAGGACTTCATGAATATTTCCAGATTTGATTGCTATGAGTCACAAATTCCAGAGGCCTCATCCTTATCCCTACCACAGTGCAGTTAGACTTCACAGGTCCCTGCGGGGAGATAGAGAATCTTTGCAATTCTTTGCAAACTTTAGGAATAAAGCCATCCGCTTAGGCTAGTAAGGCGTGAAGACAAGTTTGGTACCTGAACAGAAAAACGAGAAAGAGCTGCATGCAAACCTGCCGTCCACGCTCACAAACGAATCTGACAGTGATTCTGAAGGACAGTCTTGCAAAACAGGAAAAGCACCACTATAATGATTCATATTTTCACCTAAGATGGAATTTTTAAAGCAAACTGCTTCCAACAGACTTCACAGTATAACAATTCTTTAGGTGGATGCCAAGGGAAAAAGTGAGCCAATTAAAAGCATAGGTTTCAATGCTGACGTGTGTCATTGTTTCTAAGCTTTTCCTCAAGAGAGATTTAGGTGATTTTTTTTTTAATTTCCTATGGAAAGGGGCAAGTTAAAGGGACTGCTCATGCCTCATACCCCAAAGAACTCTCAAAGGAAATTCTTAAGGAAAAATAAAGTTAAGGAAAGGTATGTCCATGTGAGCAGACTATAGCGTTCAAGCCTGAAGCTGTAGAATTAGAGGAGCAAGTATTGAAAGCGCAGTCAAGCAGCCGAATGCTGCAGCGTGGTGGGCTTCACTAGACTGTGACCAGTGAGTCTCAGAGTGTGTCTCAAAACCTGATTGCACTCACTTGTTTTAAAAAGCCCAGTACAGTCTCAAGTGTTGAAACCTGCATCCCTGGTTGTAGTGCTCTTCTGAGGGATGTGGAGCCTTACAAGAGATGGGATCTAGCTGGTAGAGGCAAAGAGGTCTCACGTCAGTTTACACTGCTTCCCGGTCTGCCACCATGTGAATCGCTGCTCAACAGCTGCTCCTGGCACGATGGACAGATGCACTCAACCACCCTTGTCCACTGTGGTGACTGTGCCTCTATGAAACCACGAGCTAAAATAATTTTTTTTTTTTNAAGGGAGGGGAAGAGAGAGAAGAAGAGAGGGAGCTGTGATGCCTCCTTCTGCCAGGGGAGCCCCTTAAGTACCGCCTTGGGAAAGAGGAAAGGGAAGAATGGAGGACACATGACCTGTGGTCCCTTCCTTGTGGAGCAGCTGCTGTTTTCACAGCAGGGTCATCCAAGGATCTCCCTTGTTTATGTCCAATGCACTTCCCATGACCTAGCACACTTGCTAGCAGTGGCTTTTCCTTGGTAAAGCCTTGTTAGAAGCAAGTCAGGAGATGCTGGTGTGGGGGAGGGACACTCATATTCTCCGCAGCACAGTGTGTCTTTCAGATTTGCAGGAAAGTGGACACTCGGTTGTCGGCAGGTCTTTCCCCATTCCTCCTCAGTGCTTATCTCCATCATCCGTTTGAAATCTCCATTTTAACAAAAATCAACTAGGGCCATTTACATGGAGCACAGCCTGTTTTTAAAGTTCTCATGTCCTCTATATCATTTTACCTTTCTTTTTTTTTTTTTTTTGGTTTTTCGAGACAGGGTTTCTCTGTGGCTTTGGAGCCCGCATTGGAACTAGCTCTTGTAGACCAGGCTGGTCTCGAACTCACAAAGATCCACCCACCTCTGCCTCCCGAGTGCGGGATTAAAGGCGTGCGCCACCACCGCCCAGCAAAATTTTCCCTTCTTAAGTTATGTCAGGTATTCTTCTGTTTGTAGCCCTATCTTGCCTCAGACAATGGCGTTGTGAACATGTTTTCTTTAACTAATACACACACCTATGCTAGGCAAGAGCTGGAAGCACAAAATGAACACTCCATAATATTCTTACAAAGGACTGAATGACTAGTCCCAAATTTAATTGCTACAAGTCACAAATTCCAAAGGCCTAATCCTTATTGCTACCATGGTGCAGTTAGATTTCAAAGGACCCTGAAGGAAAAGAATTAATTCTTTGCAAACTTTAGAAAAAAGTGAACACAGAAAACTGGTATCAGAGAAGTAGTGTGTGGTAGTTTGAATGAGAATGCTCCCCAAAGGCTCATGTGTTTGTACCCAGTCATGGAACAGTTTGGAAAGGATTAAGAAGTATGGCCTTCTTGGGGAAGATGTGACACTGGGTGAAGAGAAATGTGTCAGGTGTGGGGGGGATGCAAATAAATGAGTCCCACACTAGCTCCTAAAATGGTATAATAACGGGTTCTTTATTAAAAGAGAACTCACAAATCACAACGAGGAACAGAATCTCCCCACATCCAGATGTGGTAAGTGGGGAGCAAAAGAGCGAGTGGGTGGTTCCTCACGCTTTTTGGTACCCAAAGCCACACACAACCTGGTCCAACCTCTCAAAGGCCATTGGCTGAAAGAGGTTCCCAATCAACTGGGTGGCAGGCTTTGGGGTTTCAAAAGACTCATACCCTTCCCAGCGTGCCTGTCTCCCGTTCTCGCAGATCAAGATGTGATCTCTCAGCTCTTCTTTGACACCGCATTTTGTTCCACTATCATTGACTCTAACCCTCTGAAACCATAAGCCCAATTAAACACCTTCTTCTGTAAGTTTCCTTGGCCATGGTGTTTTTATCACAGTGATGGATGAGACATCTAACTATGTACTTCACGAACACATGGAACTGCTCCGCAGATGCATGTGCAAATGTCTGAGATGAGATCAGAATGCCCGTGAGAATACCAACAGTAAAATATATTCAAATTATCAGTTAGAAACAGAATCAGGCATGGAGATGCAGAGTCTGAAGCTTGTCCAGATTTTGAACTTGCTGTGGTCCAGTATTTGCTCGCTATTCTCCCTCTCCTCCCTTTTGGAATAGTAATGAAGAGTCTGTGCCATTGCATGTTGGAAATATATGGTCTGATTTTTCATTTTGATTTTACAAGGGTTGCAGTTAAGAGATTGCCTTGAGACTCAGAAGGGACATTGAATTCTGGACTTTTAAACAATGTTGAGACTGTTACAGACTATGCGGACTTTTAAAGTTGGACTGAATGCATTTTTTTTTCCATTATGATATGGCTACAAGCATATGGGGACATGGGAGTGGAATGTGATGGTTTGAATAAGAATGGCTCACACATTTTAATGCTTGAGGAGAGGCACTATTTGAAAGTATTAATAGGTGTGGCCTTGTTGGGGGAAGTATTTCACTGGGGGTGCACTCTGAAGTTTCAAGTCCAAGCCAGGCCCAAAGTCTCTATCTCTTTTCTTAATGCCTTCAGATCTGGATGTAGAACTCTGTTACCAAGTCTGCCTGTGGGCCACCATACTCCCCACTATGAGGATAATGGATTAAACCCCTGAAGTGGTAAGCAAGCCCCAATTAAATGTTTTCTTTTATAAGAGATGCCAGGGTCATGGTGTCTCTTCACAGTAATAGAACACTGACGAAGACAGGGAGTCCTTGAATAGGCTCTGTGTGGTGCTGTGGAGGTAAAATTGCTGTGGAGATCCCAGGATGCTGGATAAGCAAGAAAAATGGGACAACTGCCAAAGTAATCCATAGGCCCTTGGCTAAACCAACTCAAGTAACATGACACAGGTGCTGAAAATCACAGGACTAAGGACAAGAGGGTGCCTAGTCCTTGTTGGAGTTCATATGATATCAACCCTTTCCCTAAAAAGGGAAAGAACTTCGGGGCTTGCTGTTTTTCCTCCTAGGTTTTTGCATTGTTTTGACTCATTCTTCCCTTTCAGAATGAAAATGTTTATTTTGTGCTATTCATATTGGAAGTATGTAACTTTTTATTTACAGGCTCATCAATAACAGAGACTGTAAATTTTTAATCACTCTTGGCAAAGCATTTGGCCATGAGTCTCTGTGAGAATGGGATTAGAACATCACGGTTTAAATCTGAAAAGCCCCCATGGGTTTATAGTTTGAACTCTTTAGGACTCTTGGTCCCCACCTTGTGGCAGTACTTGGAAGGGCACAGAGGTTAAGAGATGGCCTGGTTAGAAACAATCAATCAATCAAATAAACAAACAGAGAAAAAGACTCCTGGGTCAGCCTTTGAAAATTATGCTTTCCCCTTGTGCTAACCTATTTCCTTTGTCTGTATTTATTTTCTTCCTAGTCTATGATGTGAACAGCTTCTCTGCCTCATGCTCTCATTGCCAAAGATAGAGACAATCTGCCATGCCTTCCTCATTGGGATGGACGATAGACTGCAGCCCTCTGATACCATGAATCAAAACAAACCTTTCCTCCCCTAAATTATTTCTGTCAAGTATATTAGTCATAGCAGTTCAAAAGTGAGGATCACAGAAACTGAATGAATAAATAAGCCAACCAATAAAATAAATGGTACTTTTTGCAGTCTTACAATATCATCTGCTCATTTACATCAAGCCCCCAATCTTTTTTTTGCACGTATTTATATCTACACAAGAGATTTTGCAGTCCTAAATATAAGACTCTATGTTTATCTCAATGGAGTTTTATCCTGTTAAACTTAAATTAAATCCTAAACCATCAAAAGTGATTTGTGTTAGTTCCGAGTGAGAGACTGATCCAGCTTTTATAGTCCAAGGAGATTTTGCTTTACTTCCCTTCTGCAGTTTTTACCAATGATGTTCCAGATAGCAGTTACTTTGTCAGGACAGATCCCAGACTATGGACAATATTGTGATGCAGTAAAGCCTTCTGATGGCCCGTGGTGGCTAGAGAGCGAGAACATGTACTCATTTCCTGTTGGAAGCTTTGGAGTGGCTAATCACTACAGTCTAGCCTAGCTAAGAATGAATGCTAGGTGAATCAAAGACTACAAGTTTTATGGCATAGTAACTGACACACTAGGTACAGCATGCCAGCTTGAGTGCTTCATCTCTCATAGATAATTGTAAAGCTAAATGACAAAGAATTTCTCTCCTAGTCCCAAGTTTGTTGGAACAAACACTTCAGGCACTTGCTTTAGCCTACCACTTCCAGTCCAAAGGAACTGGTTTTAAAGCCAAAGATCAAGCTTTAAAGATAGAGGTACAAAGTTGTTCTCAAAAGAGCCTATTACAGCATCACGTAAGCATCCAGATATTCAATTTAATTGTAAGTTATGTTATTTTGCTCTCAAAAGGCCATCACCACACAAAAGAATCCTGTGTTGTGTTCTCTTGTGGGTGGCTAGGGTGGGATCACAGTATTGGACAAAGAAGGGGCGCATTCAAATAAAAATTACAGTTGGAATTTCTAATATGTGGTAGGATGAATTTGGCTTATGGTCAAATAGCAAGTCCAGAAACATACCAGAATAGTGATTTAATTTAACAACTGTATTAAGAGTACAGGATGGATTTCTCCAGCTCTTAAAACTCAATTCTTTGCCCATATAATGATTACATGGAACAGTGTATCATTAGCCATTGTTTATTGACTTCTAGCTTCATGTGGATTTCTATAATTTTTCATCAGAGGGTATTAATTAAGAAGCAAAACTTTCCTAAGTTTTACTTAAGCCAAATACCTCTCCTGGAAACACTTAGTCTATATGCAATGTACTCGACTGATGTCTTTTAAAGCAGATTTTAAGGGGACTTTTGTCATCATCACCTAATTTACATCATACTTAACTAAAATGCCACCTCATCTAAAGAAAATGTTCACGAAACCAAACTTTTAAAACGCTCTAAAGATGAATTTATACATTTATACTTGTAATTTTTTCAAAGTAGCTCTCAATAGTGTTTGTTTTTATTACTATTATTTACTTCAGCTTCCTTTATGGAACAATCAAGTCATATACTGAAATTAATGCATCATTCTCTAATATTGGGAAAAATGAAAGTTTTGATACATTTAAATCAACTTTACATGTGTTCAGAGAATATTTAAAAATATTTTAGATGTCATCAAAATTAGGATATCTGGCATTTTTGTTCACGGGCTCTAAGAGAAATGTTATTTCCCATTGTATTCCAATATCATCTGAATAATTATTTTCCTTTTCCCAAATATCTAACTAGAAATAACTTTAAAAAATATCAAAGATACACAAGCTAACATCCGCCACTATATCTGTGATCATAGGAGCCTTAGCCCAGACTGCCCCTGGACAGGTAAGCATCTAAGTTCCCAGTTGGAGGGCTCAGCTCTCTAGGCCCTTGCCCTGGGAGGAATATCTCATTGCCCCACCCCCACTTATCAAGCCCTGAAGACCCCAAGCAACCTCCACACACTCCCTACCATCCTCCACCACATCTGTGACCACCATACCCTTGGCCCAGATGGCCCCTGGACAAAGCCTTGAACCAGACTGCCCCTGAAGAGGAACCACAGAGCCTACTAGCATCCACTGGGGGCACGTACCCATCTGCACATGGAGGAAGAGCAAGCACCTAAGCCACAGGTCCCATCTTCACAGATTGGAGAAAGAGAGAACCCCTGAAACACAGGCCCCACCTGCACCTGCTGGAGGAAGATACAGCAGTATAAAAACACATCTAACAACGTAAAGACCAATATGGCACCACCAGAACCTAGTAGTCCTACAATAGGAAGACCTGAACATCCAAACCCAGCAGAAGCAGAAAAAAAATCACATTCAATTTAACTTTATGAAGATATAGAGACCCTTAAAGAGGAAATAAAATTCCCTTAAAGAAATTGAAGAAAAGACAAACAAAAAGTTGGAAGAAATCAATAAATCTCTTTTAAAAACCCAAGAATAAACAATCAAACAAGGGAAGCAAACAGCACAAAAAGTTCGAGGCTTGAAAATTGAAATAGAGACAATAAAGAAAACACAAACTGAGGGAATTCTGAATATGGAAAGTCTGGGTAAATGAACAGTTACTATAGATGTAAGCATAACCAACAGATTACAAGAGATGGAAGAGAGAATCTCAGGAGTTGAAGATTTGAAGATTTGATAGAAGAATTAGATTCATCGGTCAAAGAAAATATTAAATCCAACAGACGCTTAACACAAAACATCCAGGAATTCTAGGACACCATGAAAAGATCAAACCTAAAATTAAAAGGGATAGAAGAAGAAGAAGAACTTCAGCTCAAAGTCACAGAAAATATATTCAACAAAATCATAGAAGAAAACTTTCTCAACTTAAAGAAGGATATGCCTATGAAGGTCCTGCTTACAGAACACTAAACAGACTGGACCAGAAAAGAAAATCTCCTCGCCATATAATAGTCAAAGCACTAAACATACAGGATAAAGAAAGAATATTAAGAGCGGCAAAGGAAAAAGGCCAAGTAACATAGAAAGGCAGACCCATCAGATTACCTCCAACTTCTCAGTGGAAACTCTGAAAATCAGAAGGTCCTGGTCAGATATACTACAGACACTAAGAGACCATAGATGTAAGCCTAGTACTATACACAGTAAAGCTTTCAATCATAATAGATGGAGAAAACAAGACATTGCATGACAAAACCAAATTTAAACATTCTCTATCCACAATTCCAGCATTACAAAAAGTACTCAAGGAAGTTAGCTGCACCCACAGAAACACAGGCAACAAGTAACCTCATACCTCACACTAGCAAACCCTAAAGAAGGGAAACACACAAACACAACCACCAAAAAAAGAACAGGAATAAACAAACAATCATTGGTCATTAATATCAATGGACGCAATTCACCTATAAAAAGACGCAGGTTAACAGAATGGATATGAAAACAGAATCTATCCTGTTGCACACAAGAAATACACCTCAACCTCAAACACAAGCATTACTTCAGAGGCAAAGGGTTGGGAAAAGATTTTCCAATAAAATGAACCTAAGAAACAAGCAGGTGTAGCTATTCTAATATCTAATAAAATAGACTTCAAACTAAAGTCAATCAAAAGAGAAGAAGAAGAATACTTCATACTCAGCACAGGGAAAAATCATCAAAAACGTTTCAATTCTGAGCATCTATGCACCAAATACAAGAGTGCCTACATATATAAAAGAAATATTACTAAAGCTTGAATGGCACATCAAACTGTACACACTAATAGTAGACTTCAACATCCCACTCTTACCAATGGACAGGTCTGTGAGACAGAAACTTAGAGAAATAAGAGAACTAACAGAAATCATGACTCAAATGGATTTAAAAGACATCTATAGAGCATTTCATTCATACACAAAAGAATACACCTTTTTCTCTAACACTGACCATATACTTGGTTACCAAAAAAAAAGAAAAAAGAAAAAAACCTCAACAGATTAAATAAAATAGAATAACACCCTGTATCTTATCAGATCACTATGGCTTAAAGTTAGAATTCAACAACAACACTAATTGCAGAAAGCCTGCAAACTCATGAAAATTGAACAATGCTCAACTGAATCACCCCCGGGTCAAGGAAGAAATAAAGAAATTAAAGACTTCCTAGAATTCAATGAAAATGAATGCATAACATACCCAAACTTATGGGACACTGTGAAACCAATGCTAAGAGGAAATTCATAGCACTAAATGCCCACTTAAATAACCTGGAGAAATCTCACATAAGTGATTTAACAGCACATCTGAAAGCTCTAGAACAAAAAAAAGCACACTTACCCAAGAGAACCAGATGACTGGAAATAGTCAAATTGAGGCTGAAATTTAAAAAAAAAAAAAAGAAAGAAACAAAGAAAGCAATACAGAGAATCAAAGAGACAAAAAGTTGGTTCTTTAAGAAAATCAACAAGATAGACAAATCCTTATCCAAACTAACCAAAGGGCAGAGAAGGATTATGCAAATTAACAAAATCAGAAATAAAAAGGGGGACATAACAACAGACACAGAGGAAATCCAGAGAATCATCGGCCCACACTTCAAAAACCTGAACTCCAAAAAATTGAGAAATTAAAGGAAATGAACAATTTTATAAATAGGTACCATTTACCAAAATTAAATCAATAACAGATAAACAATTTAAATAGACTTATAACCCCTAAGGAAATAGAAGTAGTCATCAAAAGTCTCCCAACCAGAAAGAGCCCAGGGCCAGATGGTTTCAACACAGAATTTCAAAGAAGAGCTAATACCAGTACTACTCAAATTGTTCAATACAGTAGAAACAGAAGGAACATTGCCAAACTCTTTTTATGAGGCTACAGTTACCCTGGTACCAAAACCACACAAGAATGCAACTAAGTAAGAGAATTACAGACCAATTTCCCTCATGAGCATTGATGCAAAATGCTCAATAAAATACTGGCAAACCAAATCCATGAACATACCAAAAAAAAAAAATTATCATGATTAAGTTAGTTTCATCGAGTGATGCAGGGATGGTTCAATACACGAAAAATCTATCAACGTAATATACCATATAATAAACTGAATTAAAAAACATATGATATTCTCAATAGGTGCTGAAAAGCATTCGACAAAATCTAACACCCCTTCATGATAAAGGTCTTGGAGAGATCAGGAATATAAGGAATGTATTTAAATGTAATAAAAGCAATATACAGCAAACTGACAGTCAACATTAAATTAAATGGAGAGAAACTCAAAGTGCTTCCACTAAAATCAGGCACAAGACAAGACTTTCCACTCTCTCCATATTTATTCAAATTAGTATTAAAAGTTCTAGTTAGAGAAATAAGACAACAAAAGGAGATCAAGGAATACAAATTGGAAAAGAAGAAATGAAGCTTTTACTGTTTGCAGATGATATACTGTACAAAAGTGACACCAAAAACCCTATGAAGAAAATACTACATCTAATAAACATGTTCAGTAATGTGGCAGGATACAAGATCAACTCCAAAAATATTAGTAGCCCTCCTATATACAAAGGATAAAGGGGCTAAGAAAGAAATCAGTGAAAACATCACCCTTCACAATAGCCACAAATAGCATAAAGTATCTTCAGGTAACTCTAATCAAAGAAGTGAAAGACCTGTATGACAATAACTTCAAGTTTTTGAAGAAAGAAATTGAAGAAGACATCAGAAAATGGAAAGATCTCCCACACTCTTGGATAGGTAGAATTGACATAATAAAATGGCAATCCTATCAAAAGCAATCTGCAGATTCAATGTAATCCCCATTAAAATCCTACCACAGTTCTTCACAGACCTTGAAAGAACAATGCTAAACTTCATAGGGAAAAGCAACAACAACAACAAAAAAAAAACAGAATAGCCAAAACAATACTCTACAATAAAGAAACTTCCAGAGGTATCACTTCTCTGACATCAATCAAGCTCTATTATAAAGCTACAGTAGTGAAAACAGCTTGGTATTGGCATAAAAACAAAAAGATAAACAATGGAATTGAATCAAATACCCTGATATTGATCCACACACCTATGAACACTTGATTTTTGACAAAGAAGCTAAAATTATAAAATGAAAAAAAAAGAAAGCATCTTCAAATAATGGTTCTGGCATAACTGGATATCAACATGTAAAAGAATACAAAAAGATCCATATCTATCCCCATGCACAAAACTTAAGTCCAAATGGATCAAAGACCTCACCACAAATCCAATCACATTGAACCTCATTGAAGAGAAAATGGGAAGTAGTCTTGAACACATGGGCACAGGAGCCCACCTCCTAAATATAACACCAGTAGCACAGACACTGAGAGCAACAAATAATAAATGGAACCTTCTGAGACTGAGAAGCTTCTGTAAGACAAAGGACACAGTCTTTAAGACAAAATAGCAGTCTACAAAATGGGAAAAGATCTCTACTTAACTCCACATTAGATAGAGAACTAATCTCCAAAATAAGTATAAAAAGAAAAAAGAAAAAGAAACTAGACATCAAATTACCAAATAATTCAACCAATAAATGGGGATACAAATATAAATAGAATTCTCAATAGAAGAATTAAAAATGGTTGAAAGACACTTAAAGAATTGCTCAGCATCCTTAGCCATAAGGAAAATGCAAGTCAAAGAAATTTTGCTTTGAGATACCATCTTATACCAGTCAGAATGACTAAGATCAAAAACACCAAAGATAGCTTATGCTGGAGAGGATATGAAGTAAGGGGAATACTCCTCCATTGCTGGTGGTAGTGCAAAGTTGTACAGACACTTTGCAAATCAGTGTGATGGTTTCATAGAAAACTGGGTATCAGTCTACTTTAAGACCCAGCAATACCACTCTTGGGCATATACCCAAAGGATTCACACTCATACCACAAGCACATTTGCTCAGCTGTGTTCATAGCAGCATTATTTGTAATAGCCAGAACGTGGAAACAACTTAGGTGCCCCTCAAACGAAGAATGGATAAAGAAAATGTGGTACATTTTTACTCAGTGATGAAAAACAATGACATCATGAAATTTGAATAAAATGGATGGAACTAGAAGAAAACCATCTGGTAACCCAGAACCAGATAGGCAAACATGGTGTGTACTCACTTATAAGTGGGTATTAGATGGAAAGCAAAGGATAACCAGCCTACAGTCCATGATCCCAGAGAAGCTAGGTAACAAGAAGAATCCTAAAAAATACATACATGGATCTCCCTGAGAAGGGGAAAAAGACAAGATCTCCTTTTAAAAACAATGGGAGTATTGCAGGGGAGGGAGGGTGGAAGAAGAGAGGGAGGAAAGAAAGAGAAGGAGGAGGAGATCATAAAGGAATGAGATGCTCAAGAAGGAGGTGTTGGAGGAAGCCACTTGTTTTGTTCCCAGCCACTTAGCCCCAAAATAATCACACAAAAACTATATTAATTAAGTCACTGTTTGGCTCATTAGCTCTAGTTTCTTAATGACTAATTCTTACATATTAATTTAACCCATCTCTATTAATCTGTGTATGGCCACATGGCTGTGGCTTACTGGCTAAAGTTTTGGCATCTATCTCTAACAGCGCTACATGGCTTCTCTCTCACTCCTCTTTCTTTCTTGCAGCATTCAGTTTAGTTTTCCCCACCTACCTCTATTCCCTGTGCAGGCCTAAGACAGTTTCTTTATTAACCAATGGTATTCACATCATAAAGATGGAAATCCCACATCAAGGAGGAAGGATAGGGAGGAGAAGTAAGAAAAAGATATCTTGATTACAGGAGCCATCAAAGAATTAGCAAGAAACATGGCATTAGGGAAATTCCCAGGAATCCCCAAAGATGATCCCAGCTAAGACTCTAAGCAACAGTGGAGAGGATGCCTGAACTGGCCTTCCCCTGTAATCAGATTGATGACTACCCTAATTGTCATCACAGAACCTTCATCCAGCAACTAATAGAAGCAGATACAGAGATCTACAGCAAAGCACTGGACTGAGCTACTGGAGATCAATTCAATAGAGGGAGGAGCAATAATAAAAGCAAAGGGGTCAAGACCATGATGGTGATACCCACAAAAACAGGTGACTTGAGCTAGTGAGAGCTCATTAACTCTGTACTGATAGTGGAGAACCTGCATAGGACCAAATAGGCCCACTGAATATGGGGACAGTTGTGAGGCTTGGGCAATCGTGGGACCACTGGTAGTGGGACCAGATTTATGCCTAGTACTTGAACTGGCTTCTAGGAGAGTGTTCCCTTTTGAGAGATACCTTGCTCAGCTTAGATATAGCAGACAGGGCATTGGTCTTGCCTCGAAGTGAAGTGTCAGACTTTGTTGATTCCCCATGGGAAGCCTTACCCTTTCTGAGGAATAGATGGTGGGAAGAGAAGGGTGGGATGGGAGAAAGGCAAGGAGTAAGAACAGGGATAGCTATGTAAAATGAGAAAAGATCGTAGTAAAAAATCTTAATAAAAATCAAATTATGGCTAACAATGAGATTACATAATGCCAGAAGGTATTATTCAAGCTACTGAGGAAAAAAAAAATACACCAGTGGTGGAATCTAGTTCTGTGCCCTACATATTCTAATACCGACCTGCTAGCAAAATGTATCTAATGTGCAATCATGGCATGGGGTTATGGGAGTAACCAACTGCTTTCTGATTGGATAAAAGTCTTGTTCCATAGTAGGAATTCAATATCTGGTACTTTGTAAACCTGACAAAAACCCATGAGTGGGAAGATCATAGGCTCTAAGAGAACCTACTCTTGTCTTACTAAATGGTCATGCTGTAAAAAACGCATTCTAATATTTAATGTTTTTTCTCATAGATTTATGCTGTTAGCAACATTTACGTTGGTGGTGGTTAATGCAGAGACACTTGGTTAGTCCAAATGCCTAGTACAAATAACTCTGAGTGCTCAGCCGGGGATGGGTCGTCTACAGCAACCTCCCACCATCCAAACAAGGCTCAGGAAACTTTGGGGAAGAGAAGACAGAAAGAAAGTAAGAGCCAGTGGATGGGGTGGGAGGAAAGTTTTGCAGTGCTGACTTCCAGACATGGCATGACTGACCCACACATCATCAAGGGCAGCTGTGTTTCCTTATACAAGACATGCTCAAGATGAAGCCAGTCAAAAGTCCACAGAGGCCCTACACTAACAGAAGAGCTATTGGCAGTTGATGGCCATATGGTACTTCTAGGTTTAGCTTTTTGGAAATTCTTCACACTAATTTCCAAAGTGGCTGTACCAGTTTGCAGTCTCACCAGTAGTGTATGGGGGTTCCTCTTTCTCCCCATCCTTGCCAGCACTGGCCAACTGTGCCATTGATCTTAGCCATTCTGACTGCGGCCAGAAGAAATCTCAAAGTTGTTTCAATTTTTATCTCCCTAATTTATAAGGATGATGAACAATTTTTGAGATATTTCTTAGCCATTTTAATTTCTTCTTCTGAGAACTCTCTGTGCAGACCCATAGTCCAATTTTTAATGGGCCATTCATTTTCTTGACTCTTTGTCTTTTTTACTTCTTTATATACTTTTAATATTAACCCTCTATCTATCAGATGTATAGTTGGCAAATATCATCTCCCATTCTGTGGGGTTCTTCTTCATTTGAATGTGTTCTTTGGTTGTACAAAGGGTTTTAATTTTACAAGGTACCAATTGTTAATTGTTGGCACCTGAATGCGACAACCAGAGGACAACCTCAGGTGTCCATTCATTGAGGGCTGTTTACCTTGGTTGTCTTGAGACAGGATTCCTCACTGGACTGAAGCTGGCCAAGGAGGTGAGGCTGGGAAGCCAGCAAGTCTGAGGGATCTTCCCGTCTCTATATACCCAGCATGGGATTACAAGCACTTGCCTTCTCAACTGACTGTTTTTAATAGGCGCTGGGGATCACACTCACAAGTACTTAAACAACTGAGATATATACATCCCTTAAAACAAGCTACCAATAGTTTTTGTTATGGCTTCAGTATGAAAGGCACCCCAGAGATGCAAACATTGGATTTTCAGCTGGTGGCACCATTTTGAGCCGTTAGGAAGTAGAGCTGGCTGGCAGATATCAGCATGGGATGTCCTCTAAACACTATACCTAGCTCTGGTTCTGAGATAGCACTCAGCTTCCTAGTCCACTGCCCTGTCACCTATTCCAACCACTGTGGGTGGCGTGCTCCCCAGACCACCCCATAATTTATCTGAAATCTCTTTGAAAGTTTGAGTCAAGAATTGAATTTCCAACTTTAAGTGGTTTCTGTCAGAGATCTTTGTCACAGCAACCACAAAAACAACTAAGAGGATTTTGTCATGGGGAAAGGAGATCACCTTTGGGGTAAAACCTCAGAAATTCATCCCTTGATCATTTGATATAAATGATGTATAAATCAAGAGACAAAAGAGAAAAATACAATGATATAGAATGGTGAATATTTTAATGAGAAGGTAAAAAAGGAGCCAGGGTTTTCTTCCTGTATTGTATTCTCTTTATTTTATTGAGATAAGATTTTGGCTGACCTTGTACTCTTGGGACTGCAGGCATGTATCACCATGGTTATTTTTTGAGTCTAAGATTCTTTAAATGTGGGTTAAAGATATAATAGTGAGTTGGTTCTATAACTTACTGCTAGCATCTGCCTCCTTTTGTCAAATTTTATCATTCAGGGAAGCCTATAATGCATCCCACACAAAAAGCAAAGCTGCTCTACATATTCTACTACCGTGTGTCATGTTAAGGTGTTTCCAGGTTTCATTACAAATGTATTCCCTAGCCGGGCGGTGGTGGCACACCCCTTTAATCCCAGCACTCAGGAGGCAGAGGCAGGCAGATCTCTGTGAGTTTGAGACCAGCCTGGTCTACAAGAGCTAGTTCCAGGACAGGCTCCAAAGCCACAGAGAAACCCTGTCTCGAAAAAAAAGAAAGAAAAGAAAAGAAAAAACAAAAACAAACAAAAAAAATGTATTCCCTGAGAAGAATGCTGGGCCCTAAGTATGCAGCTGCCTGGCTCCAGATGGCGGCCTTCTTTTATCAGTGAGCCTTTTCCTAAAGCAAATAAGCAAAGAAAGAAATCTCACAGAAACTAAGAACAACATGGGGGCCTTAGGGAATCCAGGGAATATTCAACTTTATCCAGACAAACTAAAACACACTCCAAGGAAGAGATAAGGTTTGTGAAAAGGAAACCAACACAATCACTTAAGAGAATTTCAGAACTCAATCACTCAAACCAGGTCACAGGAAGGTAGCCACAACACCCAAGGTCAACCCTAAAGGAAATTCACATGAACTGGTGCCTTGATTTGCCTCTTTTGTTTCTCTGTGGCCTAGGGTCAGTCTCTCTCAGGTCATCATGTGTGGGAAGTAGCAGCAGGTACCGGTCACAGCCCACCGTTCTCCTGGCATTGAGCTCTACAGCACCTCGGCAATCTGAGAAGGCATCCCTATAAATTAATAAATCTGGAACTTTAGATATCAGATAGAGTAGCCAGTTCAACAAAGTCACCAGATGAAAAGAAACACAGTATCTTTCTTAATTTCAGATAAATCTACATTTCAGACAAACAACAAATATTTTGAATACAAGTATGTTTCAAGTACAAGCATTTGGTATGTATCTGAAATTAGAATTTAATTGGGCATCCTGTATCTAATTCCTTCAGTCTGGTAGTCCTGCTCTTGGCATTGTAGTCAGCCATACTACACATACAAAAACCTCTCTCAAAGACTCTCCTTGAGAATGGATTCAAAGGATGAAAACATTCCTTCCCCTAGTCTCTAGGGTTAAGTATGTAAATTTGTAGATTTGATTACATTCCTGGAAAACTGCCAGGAATGTAAAAATAAATGAGTGAATGACCATGCAGAGCAACTTCACTGGAGATCACAGCATGAGTTATAGTTCTGTGTTAATGGAACCAGTTTTCTTGTATCACTCATTATCCTTGCTCTCTGCCTTTGCCTAGAGATTGAATTTTCAGTTTTGAAAATATATGTACTGCATACAAGACATCCACATAAACCTATGTGTCTAGCCTTGGGTTTTTATCTCATTCTGTTGACACAGAAGACTACTTATCAAGGAATCCTTTTATATGACTCTTTTTATTTTAACCTCTATCTCAAAAGCTCTTTCCAGCCCTACTCACTTGATGCAAGGTCTTCCAAAACTCAGCACACATGCTATATCTTCAAAAGCTATCTAAAGCCCTTTCTGAAATATATGGCTGGAAGACTGAATAATTGATGGATGCGTTGATGAACTTACTATTACTAAATTACCTTATAAAATGTTCTGGTCTCCATTTTTAACTTCCAAGAAGTGACTTTAGAGCATGGGTTTTAGAATAAAGCAGAACCCTCCCTCTAAATCAAGTACTAATTCTGTGATTGAGTAGATATGTGGGTGTGACCTTGGGCAAGACGCGTAACATAAGTGAACTCCAACCCTTCGTTCCTAAAACTGAGGCAGCATAGCCCATTTCCCAAAGGGGTTAAATGAATGGTTAATTAGAGCACCAAAAGTAAAACTCAGAGTGAATATTTGATAAAATGGAGCTTTTATCTATTCATTATTATTCCTTTCTTTGTGTCCTCTCAGTAACCCTACATTAGGGCAATTAAACCTCTTTGCTTAGAATCTTCCAAGACAAGGTTTATATATATTCATGTATATTATATAGAGAGACTTAACAAGGTATATCAAATTATCTCCATTTAAGGATCTGTGTGCATAGTTCAGCCGTAGGGCATATGGTTAGATTGTGGAGACTCTAGGATCAATCCTCATCACATAGATAGATAGATAGATAGATAGATAGATAGATAGATAGATAGATAGATAGATAGATAGATAGTTGAGATCGAGATAGAGATGAGATAGATCTGGAAGGAAGAGATAGATAGATAGATAGATAGATAGATAGATAGATAGATAGATAGATGATAGATAGATAGATAGATAGATAGATAGATAGATAGATAGATAGGAAGAAAACTCAGTGATTCTTTCACAGTTCAAAGGCAGCTCATGAAGAAGCCAAGATTTATCTTTAAACCTGTTGGGAGAAGGCCTGGACACACCACACATACCACAGGGTTTCTTTACTTTTCCATTTCAAG
Source organism: Dicrostonyx torquatus (assembly GCA_028555095.1). Lineage (NCBI taxonomy): Eukaryota > Metazoa > Chordata > Mammalia > Rodentia > Cricetidae > Dicrostonyx > Dicrostonyx torquatus. The sequence continues at coordinate 1,952,787 of JAQHUG010000237.1, read as the reverse complement.
GTGATTAACTCCATGTGTGAGGATAAGTGGTGGGTGAATCAGATACTGTGATAGAAGCAAGGGAATCATGCAAAGAGGTTATTCTGGAGCAGTGGTTCTCAACCTTCCTAATGCTGTGACCCTTTAATGCAGTCCCTTACGTTGTGGTGACCCCTCAACCGTAAAATTATTTTTGTTGCTACTTCATAGCTGTAATTTACTATTATTATGGGTTCTAATGTAAATGTCTGATATGCAGATAGTCTTAGGCAACCCCAGTGAAAAGGTTCAACCCCCAAATGGGTTGTGATCCACGGGTTGAGAACAATTGCTCTAGGCCGTGATGGTGGGAAGTAGGACAGGCACTTCATATCAATAGCCTCAATATTTACCTGCCTTCAAAACTGCTTCATATAGGATTTAATAAGTCCTTAATTCATTTTCTCTAAGTTAATAATTAAGAAACTCAGCCAGGCGGTGGTGGCGCACGCCTTTAATACCAGCACTCAGGAGGCAGAGGCAGGCGGAACTTTGTGAGTTTGAGACCAGCCTAGTCTACAAGAGCTAGTTCCAGCGCAGGCTCCAAAGCCACAGAGAAACCCTGTCTCAAAAAACCAAAAAAAAAAGAAAAGAAACTCAACCATAAATGAAAAATTCTCTTTTGAAAGAAATCAGAATGTTGCAGATAACAAAACCATCTTTATCTGCCTCTCCAACCCTGGTTTCCTATTGTATTCAAAATTACTATATTCAAAATTGTTTGTGTTAAAAATTATTGGATTAGCTGTAACCCTCCCCAATACTTACAAGTATTTTATACATAAATACATAGCCACATAAGATCCATAATGTTACTTTTGCTTTGTGTTTTAATTAGATAATTGATGAATTTTGAAACTGAACATACTCATGTACAAATAAAATTTCCATTTACTTTGTGCAACATCCATTTAACTTCAAAATGGGTCTTTGCAGACTTCAATATCCACTAACCTAAAGAATTTTCATAAGGTTCATTTACAAAAGCCTTACAAAAAGATCAGCAAAAAAAGGAAGGATTTTTTTCATCTATTTATCCTAGTCTGCTATGATGGCATATACCTATAGTTCCAACTACTGTGAGTTCACCACCAGCCTGGGCTGCACACATTTCAAAGCTACACACGCATATACAGTGAGACCTCATCTTTTTATAAGAAAAGAAATGAAAAGTGACCTCTATAACGTGCGCTTTCTGCATGGGTGTGTGGAAAGCATCATTTTAGAGACATTTTGATAGGCATGAAGCTTATTTATTACTGAGTTTGGGGTAAGTCTATTGAAAACTGAATTGCAAGAGACTGTAGGAAAAAAAAAACTCAAATAAAGATGAGCATCAAAATCAAGAACTGTCCACATTTTTTTTGCATAAAACTCAAGCCAAACATTTACAGATTAATTAAAATGCTTCCAAGTGAAGCCCTGTGGAAAGTAGTTTGCAGTCATGGGCCGCCCCTTCTCTAGTGGTACGCTACATCCTTTTAACTACTCATCAGAAAAGTATCTCCATGTTTATCCAGACCATAAACAAAAAGGACGCAGCTCTCTGGATGCCTGACCAGCTTCAGCAGGCCTAGGCCCATGTATTTCACTGAGGCTGCCACTACCAGGGCCACTCTGGGACTCAAAGGGCTCCTTCCTTCAATACAGTCAGCCTCCTGTTGTTGTTGTTTCTTCCTGCTGCAGAAAAAGGACACAAAGACGTGTCTTCAAGTGTCAATTTCCTCTTGGTGACTGGGCCTCCAGTACAATGGAGGTGTCTCGTTGAGAGCTATTCACAGTCATTTCCGTCAATAGTGATGTGCCCTCTATTTCTGGGAAAGTCGGTGAAACCCACCAGCCTTTTTATGGTAAACTGAAGAAAGTGACCAACAGTAGTGGATCACAACCTGAGATAGGAAGTTGGAGGAGAAGCCTGAGAAATGGGGGAACATGGGTGGATTATCCTTTACTCTCTGGAAACCTGTCTGCCCACTTTTGTGCATGAGACATGAAACACAGATGTGACTCTGCTCCTCTGACCTCCAAAGCTTTCTGAATAGACACTCTTTGGGGCCAGGAGGGTTTTAGGTGGAAGGAGACTATCTAAACAAAATAAATGACCCTCAATGCTAGGCTGCTGACAGTCTCATCTAATAGGCACAGACTACTTGACAGCAAAAATCATATTTTTCTGTCTCTGGGTCAGGCCACTCACACAGCAGCTACATGCAGTAAACTCAAGTCATAAGCAATACCTTTCATTTGGTTCTCTATGCCTTTGAATTCCGTTTCTTGATCCTTTCAATCTCTCCTCCTTCTGGGGCACTGCCCAGTCAAGCCTTTGTGATTAATTCTTAGTCACTTGATTCTACTTTTCTTAATGGCAGACGCCTTGAGACAAGAAGGCCTTCTATGGGATAGAGCGTTTTATGGTTAAAATACAATCCACAAGGTTCTGTTCTTACTTCCACATCTTATCACCATGGAAAAGTGCAATGCAATCTTTATTCTGTCTTTCAGTGTTTACACAGGATTCTTTGGGCACCCAGGAGGTGGACATTGATGTTATAAACAGATGGGAAATTTGTCACTTTCACAAATTCATCTGAGCTGGGTCAGAAGAGCCCACTATTGTGTGAGGGTAGAAGTAACCACCACTAAACTTCTGGATCTAAACTGCTGGAGCCGGGGCTGGCTCGCGAGGTTCAGCTACATGCAAGAGTGACCCAGTGTTCCCTGATCTTTAGTCTCTGTCATCCACATCTCCCCTTTATGACTGGGAGATTCCTTAATGACCTAGAGGTGTAGGAGGTCGTAAGGCAGGGAATGGGAAAAGATGAGGGAGTAATTTGCACAAGAGATCCATGAGGAATTGGGATGCTTATCTTTCCAGGAGAGCTGAACATAATAAATCTGTGATTATTCCCCAGCCCATTGACCTCCCATTGCCATCCCTAGTGACTCTGCGTTCCTAATTACATGACAGGGTCCTAAAAAGGGACTTCATCACAGTGCTAGGCTCTGAAATATGACAACTACATCCTATGCACCTCCCTTATAATAGCTACCATTTCATGGATTAATACATGTGTCAGATGCTGGATTCTTACAGTTACCTTATCAATCAGCAAACCTTCCTTCAGCAAACACGAAACACAAAGGAAGCAGTCTTGGAAGTAGAAGACCAAAGCTATGATCCACATTCAACTTAAAATCCTAATTCACACTTCCCACATAATTTCCATAATAAAAACCTTTCCAATGGCTGTCACCTATAGAAATGTCTAACTTTTTTGACTCCTTTCTATAATATTAAATTAAAACTCTGTGGCAACTCTGTGGTCCTGTCTGTTTTAGATTTTCTTTTCGAATTGAGAATTGCCTCAGTGACAAATGGCTGAATAGTTTAAATTCTCCCTGCAAGTTCCGTTCTCTCTGTTTTCTACCCAGTACCCCTGGAAGGCCAGCCTTCATGGACTACGTTATTCATTTCTCTTCTTTCTGGTTTCAGTCTTGTTCAGCCATGATGGAGGTGGAAATACAGTGTTGAAGATAATGTTTCCTTCGTCCTCACATTCTAGCACAGCTAGACATAGCCACGCTACTATGGTGGGTCCCTCTACAACAGTGGTTCTCAATCTATGGGTTGTGACTCCTTTGGAGGTCACATGTAAGATATCCTGAATATCATAAATTTATATTATGATTCATAACAGTAGCAAAATTATAGTTATGAAGTAGCAACAAAATAATGTTATGGTTCGGGGGGGTCACCACAGCATGAGGAACTGTATTAAAGGATCACAGCGTTAGGAAGGTTGATGAACCACTGGTCTACAACAGCCACAGTGTCCTCTAAGACCACAGCTGTCTTCTTTATGATAAACCCCCCCCACTTGCTCAGTACCACGATCTCGCCGTCATTTCTAGTGTCAAGGTATTTCACTGTGCCTGGTTACTTCGCCTTAAGCCTATGTTCACCTGTTTCCAATTATAAAAGAATTGTCAAGGCAGACAATGCCACGGGATAGCTTAAAAATTAATTTAATAGAAAGGGATCACTAAAGTTTGACAGATACTGAGCTAATTCTAGTTACAAAGCAGTTCTTAACTATTCCTCAGCTAGTCCATTTGGAGAGCTCATTTACTCCCTGCCGGCACTCTGACAGCAGAAGCTGAAGTCCACCCTTTGAATCATTGCTAATAGTTCATTCCATGTATGTATTTACATATTCATTCTACAAATATCTAGTAAGAACCTATCATGTATCGTGTACTGCATATTGGGTTTACAATGTTTGACAGATATGACCACTGCTTTCCTAAAGCAAAATGTAACAAAGTAGATTAATATTAAACAAATGATCGTACAAGCAAGCGGGTAACTTCAATCGTAAAGCATTGAAGATTTGGATGGCCCGGTGATGGCTTATGTGGAGTATCAATGCAGTTGAGGAGATGAGAAAAGGCCTGAATGAAAGAGGAAGCTGGGAATATTGCGAAAAGGTGTGGGGGTGGTTAGAAACTGTGCTTGGGAAGGAGGACTGACGATTTTCTGGACAGATGATGTGATGGGAGGAGAAAAGCCAGTTGAAATGAGTGTTTACCAAACAGGGGGAAAGGATCTCAGTATTCTAGTAAGCTCTATGGCTCTGTCAGGGACTCTTATGCCTGACTGCATCTGCCAAACTACTGGTAAAGATGTGTGACTTTTCTGGGTCTATGAACTGTAAGTGACAAATCAAATCTGGTCTTAAATAACCAAAGGCTGAAGGTGTTTTCTCTCTGCCGAAGATCGTCATTTGTTTTTCTTCTCTTTTTCAGATGCCATGATTGCACTTGTCACTGGCTCAGACAGGAGAAACAAGCACCCTGCTTTGTGGCAGAACTCTGCTGTTCAAATCCTGATTCTGCTACTTAGGCATTGGAGACCTTGGGCAACTCTTCTGATCCCATTACGTGGAGAGCCTGCACACCTGCAATTGTACTTCTCAGTCGTTTACAGATGTTAGTCATTTACATTCTCTGTGGATTGGCATTCTCACCTGAAAACATGGCTACCAAAGCTCAAAGTCTCTTCCTGGATGAGAAAAGTCCAGAAGTACAGAAATTCAGTGATCTGCCCCTGGTCACACAGGTAGTAAATTTAGAGTCAGAACTGATTTCAAAGCTCTTGACTTCCACTTCAGGGCCAATGAAACAAATTCTCTAAATTCACATTATAGACTTCCAACAAAGAAAGAAATGTAAGTAACCTCAAATTATACTTTCAGCACTGTTGTCAGGTCGCCAGCTCCATCCAAGCTTACAGAGAGGAGTCTTACTGCTGATCTAGCACGGACCGTCCACAGTTCAAAGGGTACCTGGTCAGTTTTCAGATGACTTCATCATCTCTGGGTTATAAGTCACTCCTACTACTACGGACCTGGAGAGCAGAGAAAGCCATGGAGGCAATTTCTGGTATTGATCTCTCATGGGTAGGAGCCATTGGCATGCATACTCTGCCTAGGTCTTATCTGAAAGCCCTCCTTTGTTAGAGCAGACCGTGCTTCCATGTGTAACAGTTGAAGACGATAGTTACTCTGCTCCTGCAGTCTGTGAAGACTCAGGGAGAAGACAGCCCCCACTGAAAAGTGACAGAAAGGCAAATGGCATGGATAGTCCCTACTCTCAGAGCTCTGGAAGAGTAAAGCAATGTGGCTTTCAAGTCAGACGTTGTGGACTCAGAATCTAAGTCTTCCACTCACTAGCGCTGGCAGTTATTTGCACAGCCTGGCTTTGCTCTCCAGCCCCACATTAGAGCAAGGCTTCCTTGTCCGCTTTGCTCTCCAGTTCCACGTTAGAGCAAGGCTTCCTTGTCCGCTTTGCTCTCCAGCCCCTCCTAAGAGCAAGGCTTTCTTGTCTGCTTTGCTCTCCAGCCCCTCGTTAGAGCAAGGCTTCCTTGTCCACTAGAGGGTCAAAGGTGTCACAGGACTAGTTCCTCTCAATGCATCGTGGGAACAGCTGCATGTTATTTCAAGTCAACCATGCATTGGTGGAATGACATCAGGGATGTTGTTTCCCCTGGGACAGTGACACTTGTTCCACAGCCTGGATCCGAATTGCAGCAGCTGGTCCCCTTCACTGACTCGGCATGAATGTGTGACACAGCAAGAAACAAACCTGTGTTTTCATCTCTGAGTGTGTGTATAATCGCTACACAATGCCGCCTATCCAATAGGAAGATTTGCTTTATTGTTTTCAGTAAGTACTTGACCTCTGTGAGTGAGTTTCTCACATTTATAATAGGGATATCTACTTTCTTATCCCAGGGTTGTAAGAATTTCTGACAATCTCAGTAAACCACTCCACCATTCTTCGCACATATTTGATCCTCAAGCAATCTCATTAAAACAAAAAAGAAAGGCAGAGGGAAGCGGGATATCCTTAACCAAATAAACAGTGTGCAGACTCCATTCTGTCAGTCACCTAGGCCCACAGGCAGGAAGATGAAAGACGGCCATATCTACCTTCAGTCACATACTCACTCCCTCTTCCCACAGTCAGAAGCACACCCCCTGTGGGGAGGACACTATTTGAACACTGGAAATTCACAACAGTCCTCCGGACTTTACCTAACACATTTGATTGGCAACAGCCTTCGGGTTCTTTAACTGCACCCTTGCAGAGAATAAAGAGATAACAAGCTTAGACTCTGACACAACCTGTTTTAGCTTTGGTCATCCCCTGGGAAAATTTGTGTGTACACTAAAATATTTAATTCCTAATGTACTCTTGCAAAGGAGGGATTGTTGTTTCTGTTTGTCGTCATAGGTAGGAAACTCAGGACTGGAGAAAGTTCTTTTTTATTTTATTAGCATTCAGCTACTTGGTGGCATTGACAGACCCAGAATCTGCATTCAGACGTTCTTGGTTCACAGTACCGGATTTTCAGATTTTGAGGCTTTTGTTTCCATTTGCCAAAAAAAGAACCGAGTCACCATTTTACCTGGGTAAGTACAATGTGGAAATGCAACAGACTCCTGGGGATAAAATCGTGTTGTGACAGCAACACAATGAAGTGGAATGAACAGGAAACTAGACAGAGCTGCACCAACATTACTCCGACATCCCTGCTCTGTAATTCTATGTGCGCAGAGACTTGTAAACACAAGTAATGTGGCATTCAATATGTGATAGGAAAAGACCAATCAGGTAGTAGCTGGCTCTCTAGGATTCTATTGGAGTGAGTCTCCTAGAAAGCTGGGCCAAATCTACCTCTGGTAAATTCAGTCTTGCTGTCTAAGCCACCTCTTAAAGTTGAACAAATAAGAACCAGTTCAAAAGTCTTTCTTTCTGTGAAAACGTCTTCGGATGTCCTGTTAAAAGCAACCTTCTTCTGTCTCTTGTTTGTCTATTGATCTGTTATATCCTGTAACCTGAAGTCTTACTCACATGGCATGGAAGCCCCAGCCTGTGAAAAGATAAGAGATGAAAAAGAAATATAGGTTGAGGTAAACCATGAAGAAACCAAAATGCCCGAGCAAAATTTGACTTTTGCTCTATAGCCACATGCAGCCGCTGGAAAACTTAAGAGAGCATTTACAGAATACAAGACAGTCACATCATCAGGAGAGTTACCAATAGAAAAGAAAATGTAGACTATAAACACGTGCTTGGCAATGTGAAATGGCAGGTAATCTGATCTACTATTTTTTTTCTGGAAGATGTTTTCAGCTTCTCAGTTGACTAGATAGATTTACTTCAAACCCCCAAATCAAGCTGCACTCTCTCTGCCCACATGAATCATGAGTCAATGAAACCATCTTTGCAGTATCACTACCTACAAAATCAGGAATTCCTCTAAGATGTTACATTCATGGAAGATAACCCCTCTGCTCCTGTGGATAAAAATACTCTGAAATATGTAGCCCTCTTCCCACAGAGAAGTTTATTTGATCAAATATATCCTGGAATCTGAGTTCTATGTCAGCTCTCCTTTCCGTAGCCAAGAGACCCTGGATCTCATTGGTTAACAAAGCCAATATTCATTACACTCAACTAGCAGCATCCTTTTCCAAGTGGCATGTGAAATTCTGAGGGGTTTTCAACATGGTCTGTGAGGTGTGGACTGTTCTGTGGGGGATGAACCGCAAGCCGTCAGGAACGACCTTTAAGGTCTTGACTCCAACTCACCAACTGAGCTTGGCAGCGACCTTCATATTCCACCTGCCTGAAAATCTGCTGTCCGAAGCCAATGTGATGTCAGTTAATTTAGGCAGCTCTCTGTAGACCAGAGTCTCCTAGAGAAACAGTCACCATTTGTTTTCCCTCGGTGCTTGCCCCCGTGAGCCACTTGGCCCCTGTTGGACCCTCCCAGGTTCTCTCTGTCCCTCAGCTGTTCAGCAACCCTCTATGACACGTGACTATTACTTGTATTGCAAGCTAATTTCCCCTCTGCCTCCAGGTTCTCCCCAACTACTCCTTGTACCCTGCTATACATAGGGCACCAAGTGACATTTTGCATGTTCTCTGTCACAGAGATTCTCAAACTTTTTTTTTTACTTATGCTTCAAAAATGTAAAAGCTAAGATCCATTACATTGTTAAGAATCCTCTAAATAGTTATGAAATAATTCCAAAGGATAAAATTACTTTATATTATAAATAACACTTAAAACTAAAACTAATTAATTTCTTCATATATTATTAAATTGAACCATGGTGATTTTGCACCCATGCATTTGAAAATAAGTAAAAGTCACTTCCTTAACTTATACACAACATAGCTTTTTTTAAAAAAAAAATCCTCTATGAATTTGCCCAAATTAAATATATTTTCATGGTTTTTAATCACCCTATAAGAGTTTTCTACAAAAAATTATTTATGACAAGTATTTGTTTCTAGGTTCTTGTATCCATAATATTTCTTGTTTATAATTTATCTTAGAATAAAGAAGCCATTGCTAATGTGAACAGTACATAAATGTGTTAAACAGCATATATATTGCCATTTCATAAGTAATAAATATAAGGGTAAATTTTTATTGAACATGCATTTTTGTTTAATTAGCTATCTGACAATTTCATACATGTATATAATGCAGCCTAATTACTCTTTCCCCAGATTTTCTTTTTTCCTCCCTCCTACTTTTTTCTACCTCCCTCCTGTCTTGTCATTCTCCAGGACTATGACTACGGGTTATCTTGTGATCCATTTAGTTTCACTAGGGTCATCTTTGTGACCAATGAATTGCATTCACCGCAGTTCACTGGAGAAAAGTCTCTCTGATTGAGGCTAAGTGGCAATTGTCTAGGGGTGTAAACACAAAGATTTAGAAGGCACTTTGATGTGCTGATTTAGCTAAATGACAGAAAGAAGTTCTCTCCTAGGGCCCGAGAACTCTCTCACCTCAAACTCTTGATGAGGCTTAAAGTATCAGGCATAGATTCTCTCCTGGGGAGTGGTCCTCCGGTTCAACCAGAGGGCAGTTGATTACCCCAGTACAGCTATGCTCCTATTGCCCAAGTGGGCACATTGTGCCTGGCAGGTTGATGCTGTAGTTCATAGAGTTCACAGCTGGATCCGATCACCCATGTCTCCTCTCCCGCAGCAGCCTGCACAGCACTTTCTGGAACTATGAAAGCTAGCTGCCAGGGTGGAAGGGTACCATGTAGCTGTTAATAAAACAGGTAGGAATTGTTCCAAGGAACTTGTTAAATAATAGTCATCATTTTAGTAAAATTGGGAATAATTTTAGTCCTGCATTTTTTCATTTTCATAAATGCAATCATCGAAAAAGCAACTGTGTAAATATGTATGGAAGAAATTCTATTATATTAATAAAATCAAATTATCTGAATTTGGGGGTTTATATACCAAAATTTTTATGATGATCAATAATTTATCCACTGGACTATTTTTGCTGAAAGGAAGGAATTGGCAACAGACCATCCAAAGTAACAATTTTTTTTAATCTGTCAGATTCATCTACATTCTCAACTCTGGGCAGCACAACAAAAAAAGTATTATTCAAAGCAAGCAAATGATTGATATCCTTCTCTGAATTTTAGGAAGTCTAAAATGTCTGAGAAAATCAAAATAATGCTGACTCAAAACCATTTTTTTCTATATATCACTTAAGCATTTTTTATATTCCTTTAGGTTTTAAGTGCAGTTGCAGATTCCATTCAGTTAATGATTGGAAACATCTGTCATAAACAACTTGGCAAAGCTTTACCTTGTCCAATTAAGTCAGCTGAGTGAGACTGTTTTCTATTTAAGTTGTTAATATTATCATTTATACACTCTAAATGTGGGAAGGAGAAAGGTAGAGAGGAAAGGGAGATTAAAGAAGAAAAAACCTTTTTGCTATGACTACTATCATATTTAATATTTATCCATTCAGAGGTAGGCACTGAGCAATACCAGAGTACTCAGTACCAGAGTCTAGTTCCTGAATATAGAAACACCTAAACCAGGTCCTTGATAGGAAGTATTACAAAAGAGATGGAAATTGTGGTGGTTTGAATGAGAATGGCCCCTACAGGCTCATCTATTTGAATGCTTAGGCACCAAGGAGTGGAACTGTTTGGGAAGGATTAGGATGGGAAGTTTCCAGATAGTGGTGGTTTCACTGTTGTATTAAGTCAATAGAGGACAAGAGTAACTTCAAATGATAAAGGGGTTTGGTTCAGAGTTTTCTATCCCCACCTACATGGCATCTGGGAATTTCAGGAACCAACAGAAACTAGAAAGTTTCTTAGCTTTACTTCTCACACCTGCTGTGAAGTACACAATAGCTGACTCTTCTGATTTTCCTCTAAAAGTAACAGTGCTTCCATCCCAGGGTGCCCTTGCTGAACCTGGAAAGAAGTGATGATGTCCTTGTCCTTGAAGATGCAGAGTCCTAAGAGGAATTGCCATCATCTATTCTAAGTCATCCCCAGTTTACCAGTCTGGATCATATATTCATTCTCTAACCATAATTCTGTGTTGCTGTCCAAAAAATATACATCTGTCTCTGTTACTTTAGGCCTTCATTCCTAAGACCTATAAATCTTTAAAAGTGGTATTTACATTTGTACATTCTTTATTATAGGACTCATGGCGTGGCCAATCAAAGATTCTACATTTTTTCTCCCTCATACAGTTAAAAATTCACTAGAGTAGATTTAAGAGAATGAGAGAAAAAAACTGGAGACAATAAATGAAGACAGTTCCCCAAGAAGTCTTGTTATAAAAGGGAATGGAAGAATGGGGTAGAGCCCCGTAAGAAATGAGGAATTCAGAGAAGTGTGTTTTAGTGTTTGTGGTATCAGAAAAAGAAGTTTGGTTACAAACACATTGGGAAAAGTCTAGCAGGAGTTGAAAACTGGTAATCCTGGAAAAAAGAGCAAATTCTATCTTTGAGAATATGATCTTCCCATTGACTAAACAGTGGGATCTAGCACACAAATAGAAACTCTGGTTTTTCATTTGGGTGTAGAGAACCTAATAGTGGTGATAGGATGGTGAAACATGCAGAAAACCAATGTCAGTAGATATCTCCACGGTGAAATAGTGAAAGGTTATGAAAAGTCACTTACCAATCCCATCGGTGATTTTCTGTGGAAATAAGGAAGATACCTTTGGTTTGAAGACCAAACAAAAGGACGAAGCAGTCACTTGGGAGAGTGAGATTTTGAAGAGACTAGGATATTGTGAACTGTGTGTCAAGAAGTCTAAAGGCAACACTAGAAACTCGGGGATTGAACTGACAGTGATTCCTCTAAGCAAGACTGTGTTTTTTCCTACCAGTTTGTTAGCCAGTTTGATCTGAGCACAACGTAGAAGGAAAAGCCGAGTTAGCAGCAGTAGAGATCTTGACTGCTATTTAAAGGTGATAGGAGGAGAGAACCTAGACAAAAGAGAGGACCCCAAGAGAGACATACATGGATCTAAACTACACGGGACATAGAAAAAGACAAGATCTCCTGAGTAAATTCGGAGCATGGGGACCATGGGAGAGGGTAGAACGGAAGAGGAAGGGCGGGGAGCTGAGGAAAAATATACAGCTCAATCAAAACAACAAAAAAAGTGATAAAAAGGAGACAGGATGGGGGATGAGTTGATAGTACAAAATGGAGTAAAATGAGTGTGGGCTGCAGCACTTAGTTCAATGGCAGCGTGTTCACGCATTTAGATGAATATGTGTCTCCCCCTTAGTGCTTTGCTCTCACTTAACTGTGCCGAGAGAAGAATGGCAAGACTGTTCTTCCCACCCACGTGGCTGCCTAATTAGAAGCAAATCATTTCAAATGGGTCCAAAAAACCCAGCTCTAGCCTCATATTTTATTGTTCTATTTTACAAAAGTCACAGAAAGAAATAAGGCAAAATCTATAGGAACAGAAGTCCAGTCAGTGGTTGGCAGGGATTAAAAGAGAGATTTGACGGCAAAGGGCAAGAGAGAGAAAGAGCATTTTGACATAGTAGACACATTGCACACTTTATAATTGTGACTGCTCCCCAAGATAGAAATTTGCCCAAAATTCATTGGTTTGTACAGTAAGAGTGATAACATTTATTGAATGTATAATATGTGCACATAGAACATCTCAGTAACCATGAAAAGAAAATAACTCCTAACTCATTAACGTTAATAAAGATTTATTGACAGCTGGTCTAATGAGCTTCAAATGGTTTAGCACATTTCCTGAATGCCGTGTACAAAGAAGCAGGGAAAGAGAGAAATGAGCGGTTGGTGGAGCCCAGGCTGTGCAGGCATTTGGCTAGGTATGCTCTCACACGGCCTGACTTCAGTCCCTACAATAATTTCAAGACGAAGAGGACACGTATGAGAGTTCCTCACAATAAAGACATGCAAATATTATTGTATTTGTACGCTTTTCTTAAATAAAATTTGTCTTAGCCTCACTACAAATGGATGAAAGTCAGCCACTACTTAATTCCTCCCCCTTGCCAAAGCAATGCCCAACTCCCATACAAAGTTCTACATGGTGGCTTTTTGGATAGGAGCACAATGTGCAAAGAAATGCAATTCCTGTGTGGACTCGGAGCATAGAGTACTAGTGCTACACAAAGAAATGCAATTCCTGTGTGGACTCGGAGCATAGAGTACTAGTGCTGCATAAAAAATGCAATTCCTGTTCGGAGCATAGAGTACTAGTGCTGCATAAAAAATGCAATTCCTGTTCGGAGCATAGAGTACTAGTGCTGCATAAAGAGAGTGAGAGGATGTCAGAGAAAGGCAAAAAGTGTCGCCTTTTAGTCTTACGTCTTTCTGTATTAATAAGAACAAGACAAGAGTCAAATCTCAAAAAAATGTGCAGTTGTATAGACAACTCTTACCTATATTTTAGAGATTAAAAAAAAAACCTCAAATTTGGGCTAGAAATGGTGGTATCTTTCTCCCACTCAGATCTCGGTGAGTTTCAGGACAGTCAGGTCTACATAGGGATTTCTAGGACAGCCAGAACTATGTAGAGAGACCTTATCTAATAACAAAACACACACACAAACAAAAAACAAGCCAGGCAGTGGGGGTGCACAACTTTAATCCCAGTACTCAGGGGGCAGAGGTAGGCAAATCTTTGTGTCAAGGCTAGCCTGGTCTACAGAGCTAGTTCCAGGACAGCTAGGGCTGTCTCAAAAAAAGAAAAGAAAAGAAACAAACAAAAACAGCAAAAAGCACAACTAAATTAAAATACAAAGAGAAGAAGCTATTTGACCAAGGACACATTGGTTGACTGGTGCATGCTGTATGTGCTCAGAATTCGGTAAAGACTGTGCTTAACCCCTGATACAGCTAAAGAAAGTGGAAATGAATAGCCCAGAGCAGGGTCAGTGGATGCAAAGGTACTAAAGAAGACTTCAGGGAAAATGAGGATTCCAGCTAAAGTGAGCTATCACGATTCTTACTGAAGATAGACAAGCACACATATCCCCAGGGGGTGAAAGTGGGTGAGGAACCTGATCAGCATTGAAGGAGACCAGTAATCAAAGCTGACAAGTTTTGCTGAGCTGAATAAGGCATGAGGCTCCTTGGTAAACCTATTACAAAGACATACATAGATAAGCCTAGTAGGAGGATCAGGCATCTCACTAGATTTTGGCCAAGCAAAGAGTTTTTTGTCAATCTCTCCTCTTATTAGTTCCCTTACATCACCTGAAGCGATCAAGAAGCAGCTAATGAAACTAGAATACAAAGGAGTAGCTGAACTTAAGTCAGAATTGTGTACCATACCGCCTTCCAACTCCACTATGCACAGATAAGCTGACCATTGTTCCGTGCTGCAGCTTATGACTCTGTATACAGTCACATGTTGTTGATTTTTGCTAGGCCAACAGAACAACAGAAAGCTCTTGAATACTATGACAATGATGAGTCAGGAATGGCTGCAATTTATATGGCCTTGCTCCAGTTTTTAAAGCTACAGTAATTAAGCAAGAAAATGTAAGTATGTTTGCTCTGATTTCTCAACAGCTGTCACACATGAGTTAGATGGGTAAGGCAGACCCTCTAAGTGGATATCAGTATCTATGGTCATTAAAATAAATACCCTGAGGAGTTGTGGGGGTGGAAAGAGAGTGCTACACAAAGATGGAGTAGGGGTTCAAGAGACAGGTGTCCAATACTATGAGTGTGCTATGATCTAAGTGGTTGTTTCACCTCCAGAGTTCATGGTGAAATTCAACATCCCCCTTCCCCAGTGTGCTATCAAGAAGTGGCCACCATGCTCATGAGACCTCATGTGTATAGCTTCTCTGAACAACACCATTGGAAAAGACATGCAAACATGGGAAATATACTCAACCCCAGACAAAGAGCTACAGGGAACTAAGGGATGCTGAGAACAGGAGAAATAGCTTTCCCCAGGGAAAGCCTCACAAGTGGTCAGCCCTGAAATCATATGCATATAAATAGCTTCCTATAGACTGGGCAGGTTTATGTATATACTTAGGAATACACACACACACACACACACACACACACACACACACACCAACAGCTAAATAAAATAGAATCCATGAATTTGAGAGACAGGATACATGGGAAGTCTTGAAGGGAGGAAAGAGAAGGGGTAAAATTTATGTAATTAATTTTTTTTAAGTTTTAAAAGAGGCATAGTCTTTTGATAAAATGATTACACCATAGATTGCTCCTTCATGGACTGATTTTTCTCACAGAAAGGCAAGAGGGCCAAGATTGAGATATTTTGCCCTCCTCCATCTCCCACTGAAAGTAGATCTAGGTTATACAGTGACCACCGGGAGAGGAGCAACAGCCTATTCGCAGTACCATTTTGGAGTCAGAGCCTGAAGCCCTCATCACCTGCTAGCACATTTGATCATGGGTTCCCCACCTTATTTATTTTGTAATTATCTCAATCTGTGGACCTCTGTGTATAGCAGCACACACGCACACACACACACACACACACACACACACAGAGAGAGAGAGAGAGTACAATACACACTGGTACAATAGGGGCAAGACTATTTATGCAGGTAACCAACCTCTCTCTTGATTGTATTTGAGCCCGACCCCACAGGAGGGACTTTCTGTCTGTTGCTGAAACATGGCCAAATGTGTGACTAGGGGAATATTAGGCCCTAGGTGAGAACCTGTGTTAAGAGGTGAGGGCTGTGTTCCCAGCATCTGAGAGGAGTGCAGGCCCTTTGTTCCCATCCCGCCCTGCTCCCGGCTGCTGGGCTAGCTTACATTTGAAATAACCACGCGGAAATTGTATTAATTAAATTAGTGCCTGACCCATTAGTTTTAACCTCTTATACATATTAGTTTAACCCATATCTAGTAATCTATGTATCACCACGTGGTCATGGCTTACCTGGAAGATTCTAATCAAAGTCCATCTTGGGCTGGAGAAACATGGCACCTGCTGCACTTCCTTTCTCCCCAGCATTCCATCCTGTCTACTCCGCCTACCTGATGGCTGCCCTATCAAAAAGCTGAGGAAGTTTCTTTATTCAACCAATGAAAGCAACAGAAATACAGAGGGACCCTCCTACACCAAGAACCTGTTGTGTTTTTCTAAATGACCATATTGTCATTTATGTCTATATCCACAGAGTTGTGCTGTTTCCAGTCTCATCAGAGAAGTTCTTACGGTGGTGAGTGGTGGCTAATGCAGTGATGATTGTTATTAATATTCAGGGTGCTGATGTAATAAACTGTGAGTACTCAGTCATAGATAATATGCCTATATTAACTACTACTGCCACCCCAAGGCTCCAGCAGCATCACAGCGGAGAGGGGAAAGAATGTAAGAGCTGGGGAAGGTGACAAGAAGAGCTATGAAACTCTGTCCTCTGTTGTGATGTGACTGTTTCACACATGAACTTGCAGTGTCTGGGGTTACCTACACAAAATCAAGCCTGTTAAAAATGCCAGCATGGAGGACAGAGGGTTTGCTGAGGTTGTACCCCTAGATGAGGTAGCTGAAGGCAGCTGGGAAAAATACAGTCACTTTTCTTTGCCTGTGTGGACATTGGTGGCTTCCCCATGCCCCAGTGGGTGATCCCATACCCATAAGCACAGGACAGTACTGCTTGGTCTCAGTGGGTTAAATATATTGAGAGACACAAAGTTGGGAGGAGATGTGATGGCCTGGTCCTAGGGAACTGGAATGAAGAGTAGTTATGATCAAGGGCATAATATGCATGCTTGGGATTTTCAAAGAATACATTTTTTAAAGTGAAAATTAGCAAAATGTGTATTAGCTAAAAAAGGACTCAGTAAAGGCAATATGGAAGAGAAAGCTGCAAATGAATAGTAACCTCAATTTAGAAGGTAATTTCTTCCATAGAAAATATACTCTCAATCCTACTTAGAGAAGACCTCATTACCTAGGCCCAGTAGAGTGAGCTTAACAAACAACCATGTCAGAGTATAATACAGTAGCATGTGCCATGTACAACATATACAAGAAAGCAGGAGGCATTGGGAAGGAAAGTCAACATGCAAGAGAAGAAACTCTTACAGTCTTTTGTCCATTGCACCTTATACTTGCTGTGCCAAATCACTTCTCTCTACTCTTTCCACTTTAAAATTCTAGTTTGTGCTGATGCCATTATATTGCATTTTGCATTTCTAAACTTTTTTCCATGGTCATCTCCATTAAATTACTGTAGTCATTTATCTTCATAATTACCATATTTAAGAGAGGGGGAATTTAACCCAGGCCATGACTTACAGTAACAGCAGTGCCTTGGGCAGGTCGCATAACACGGGATGCCCATGCTCTCTGACTCCCACTTTATGTTCCGCCCCTCCCCACTACACTGATATTTGAAAATTAGTGAAATAATTTTAAGTTTCCCACAGTGATGAATGTATCTAAACCTTGCTTCGTGTTCTTGATTTGGAGGCTAAGAACAATTTCTATAAGTTCATGGAAATTCAACAACAGAAAACGGCATCCCAGAGGGAAGAATGCCTTTAAACCCCTGTGTCCTCAGTTTCTGGCATGCCACAGGTACCCAGCAAAAGCATGGACTCCAAATGAGTCCATGAGTTGATTATTATTGGAATATTATTATTGGAATATTCACAGATTAGTTATATCCAGTGTTTTCCACAAAACTTTCTTGTATCCTTCAGTAGGGTTGAGTGAGCTGGTCAAGGAGCAGGTTAATCTAAACTCTCCAACTCTTCTTCAATATAATGAATTTTCTAGAACCCCAATGCACTCCCTCCTGGCAGTCTTTGGGTTGTTTGTATTTTGAGACAGGGTCTCAGCATATTTCCAGACTGACCTCAGACTCATGCATGATCCTTCTGCCTCAGTGAGTGCTGGTGCTACAGGAGTAGGCTCCAGTATTTGGCTCCTCCCTGGAAGTCTGATCTTTCACTTTTTTTTTTTTTTTTACAATCTCAATGACTATACAGCAAAGTTGAATTCTCATTGCGGGTCTACTGTTATTTCACTTGCTACAAATGCCAGCACCATCTAATGTTTCCAAAGGTTTTGTATAATAAAATCATAGCAGAGCATTCCAATCCACCCTTACACATACTCTAGGTACAAAAGCAGCCTGGATTGAGACTACATAGATGACAATATCTGAGCAGGAATCCTCATGTATGGCCCAGGAAAATGAATAAGACATTGTAACCCCCGCACCCCAGATCCGTCTATCTCTATTTCTTTATGATTTGAGACATGTCACTTCATCTGTCTGGGCTGAGGGACCCTGTTTCTGGTCTAGGTGAGCTGGCTTTTTAATTTGGATCTTTAAGTTCCTTTAGACTTCAGTGCTCTGTGGTTTTACAAGTTTTCTTACAGATTCTCAGGCTCTATTCTTTGGCATTCTGCCTCCTCTGTCCCTGCCTTGTCTCATGGCCTGTCAGTTGTACAACAATAAATAACTGGTTGGTTGCAAGAGAAACATGTGTTGGATCAAGCTGATGTGTCTGCTCTCTGGCCCCCAGAGAGGACAGAGAAGGCTTTGATGTCTGAATGAGTTCCATGTTTTGACCTAGGGACCTCCCAATTCCATGTAGACACCCTTGCCAAGTATATGAAACAATTATTTACAATTAAGGAAGCATTCCATACCTCTTTCAAAACTGCCACGATTGCTTTATTTTTAAAAGGGGGACATGTAAGCCCACATATTCCATTTCTAATCCTGAAACATAGAAGGGGGAAAGGGGGCTGTATTGGGACCTATTCTTCATATACAGATGCTGTTTAAAGACAGGAAGGGAACATGCTGAGTGAGCTGAGTTACATGTTAATGTGGGGCTAAATGGACCCTTGTTAGCACGTGGAGGAAGCCACCATGGAAGACTAAGAGCACTCACGTGGTACTCAGCAGCCTACTCAAACATGGCTTCCAAACCAAGACCCCAAACATACCTGGGTAAGAGTTTTATGGTGGCCCATGAGAGTAGATGCCTACAAGACACAGAATAATCTTTGTCCCATGAGATTTATTACTTTTCCTCCATAATACTATGTCAATGATTTCCATAGGTCTGCTTTCTCCCACATTATCCTTACTCCTTCAGAGAAGACTAGCAGTTTTCAAAATGTTTTCTGCAACTCTAATCTTGACAAATATATATATATTTATTTATATAAATATATATTATATATAAATTTATTATATATATATATATATATATATTTATATAAATTTCTGTCCCACCTGGTCCTGCAGCCATTCAGTACCAAAGAAACAAACAAAGGCTTATATTAATTATAAACTGTTTGGCCTATTGCTCAGGCTCATTATTAATTAACTCTTACAACTTGAATTAACCCATAATTCTTGCCTTTGTTTAGCCATGTGGCTTGGTACCTTTTCTCAGTGAGGCATTCTCATCTTGCTTCCTCTGTGTCTGGCTGGTGACTGACTCTCTGCCTTTCCTCTTCCCAGAATTCTCTTAGCCTGGTTTCCCTGCTTATACCTTCTGCCTGGCTACTGGCCAGTCAGTGTTTTATTAAACCAATATGAGTGAGAAATCTTTGTAGGGTACAAAAGCATTATCCCACAGCAAGCCATCTCTATAGCACCCAGAAAATAGATTAATACAGCCAGAAGCAGCAAAACTTTTGGAATCCAAAGTTCATCTGATGCCATCTTCCTACTCCCTAATCTCAGACATCCTTCCTGTTTGTTTTTTTGCCCTCCACCACAATCACCAGTTAACCATTATTTCTCCTCCTCTGAAGAACAAGAGCTCTTCATTGCATTTGCTTCTAACTTGCATTTCCACTTTAATGTTAGAGATGCATACAGGCATGTTTTGTTATTATTTTGAATCTTGACTGTTTTGATTTTATGTATACTGTTATGAACAAAACCCTGGTCTCCTAGTCTTCATCTAACATAGACCTGTTACACGAGAGTAACCTATAGGTATTTGATGTATGACTCAACAGGTCAGTCATTTTAGGAACTAGCAGTTTTCAAATGTCTGCACCATCATTTGCAAAAACAACAGAATCTTCAGTTATTTTTTTAGTCCAATGTTCAAAGCTAGAGTTTAGAAAATAAAAATAGGAAACATGGCCACACCATTTGTCTCTGCATTTGTCTTTGCTAACTAGACAATTCCAGAGAAACTGCATAGCATCACCCTTTCATCTTCACATCTGGAACTGGGTTTCAGACATTCATGCAACTCATTTACTGCAATTAAATTTGACTTCATTGGAAAATATCAGTTTCAAGGAAGTTGCTATAGTGTGATCATATGGCACTAAGATGAATAATAGCCTTTGTAGGCCCAATGTGGTGTTATAGGGTCTGATGCTAAAAATGTATTACCTAAAATGATTATTCTGTTCATTAAATGTTCTAATTATGCTTTAAACTTACCAAATAAGAGTTATAAACAGATGATTACTTTCAAAGTATTTTAATCCCATTAAATGTCACTAATATCAGTTTTCTTCAGGGACAAGTTCCCATATAGGTTTTTCAATCCAACATCCCTAAACATATGTACATATTAGACACATCAAATAGACCTAGTAGGTGATTTCTGTGTATGTGTGTGAGTGTACAACTACAGAAAAAGAGGTCATTTATTTGAGGGGGAACATGGGATGAGTTGGGGGTGAAGAGGGATAGAAATAATGTGAATACAGTATTCAGGTGAAATTTTCTTTTAAAAATGTAGACATAACTAATATTAACATTACGGTGGTAGAGGAAATCAGGTCTGGTTTTGAAAGCCATGATAAGTGTAACAATAAATGTTCAATATTAAGTCCTCTGGGCATAGAAGAAGGAAAAATTGAAGTATTCATTATTAGTAAATATTTGAATCAACCAGTAAACATTCATGTATTGTTCTCTTCTTTGCATCTAATTCCCAGACATGAAGAAGATGGTATGTCAAGTGGGAGCTTACGTAAATTACAAATGTAGTTAGCAGTAGAAGCAGAGCAATAAAGTTCAAAGCTACATTTGTTCTACCCACATCCCCATAGTTTTTGCAATAGTTTCTCTCTCTAGCCCAGGCTAACCTTGAACTCACTAAGTAGCACAAGATGGCCTTCAATTCAAGGTCCTTCTGCTCTGCCCATATGTAATATGGGATTACATATAGGTACATCACTCCTAATTCCATATATTTTCCCCATTAGAAACATAAAACCTAGAAAAGTCAGCCAAGTGACAGAACCAAAGGCTTCTACCTTTTAAATAAAGCCTGAGCCAAAGTATGTATCCTGACTCCTAGTCAATAGCTTTGTCCAATATGAAATATTCACTAACTGCCAAATACTGTAAGGAAAGCTCATAGAAGAGTTATGAGCAAACACGGAAAAGGAGGAAGTGAAACAGCCCATAAAAGAACACAGACGGCCTCAGGGAAGGGTCTGGAGGGCCAAGCTTGTATCTTTCCTAGGGTCTGGTGCCAGGCTGGAGTTGACATGAGAAGAGACCGACCCGGAGACATGCCTGATAAAAACCAGCAATGAAATTCCTGAACTGAAAGAATACACTTTGGATTTGAGACCATTTTTAAAATCAACCTGCGGAATCCCTGATCACTTCCCTGGGTACCATACTGACTTGGCTCATCATTTTTCAACTACAGAATTCTCCTCTGACCCAGAGGGAAAGGTCTTGCTAGAGGCAAAAGACACGCACAAGTCCTTAGCCACCATGAAACTGTCTATTCTCAAAGGGAATCATATTTATGATGTAATTATGAACTCCCACGTAAAAGTCCTAGGAACCGAAACAATAATTGACAAATGGAATTCAAGTTTTTAACCACAGTGCCTCCCTTTGCCTTTGACCTTAAATATAAAAATGGACCTGGTTCTTTTTATCCAGTCATCTAAACTTTCTCTTTCTATCAGAGATAAATCTGATACCAGTGATATATTTGTGTGAATATGTCACATGAAACTAACAAGTTAACTAAACGTAAAACACTCAAATGTCTTTAAAAGCCTGAAAGAAATCCATTGACAGATTTTCTTAGGAAGGAGCAGAGAGGAGGAAGTTCAAAGACATTGTTAGCTTCTCAGGAAGATTGCCTAGAAGAGAGAGAGGCTGGGGTGGAATATGACCTGGTCTCTGTATACATGACTGAACCTGGGGGGTAGCATTTGTAGGATTTTTGTGGTAGAGGGCAAACATAGATTCTAGTAGAAAATAAATGAAAACTGAAGAAACTGTTAGATGAGGTTTATAAAATTCCCCCAAATCTACAGAGTCAGACTTAATTCACCAGCTACTAGCACTGTCCACACAATTATTTCCACTGCAAGTCAGACAAACTTGGCGTCTCCCACTTTCTCAGCCTTTTCCTTGATGTTACGATGTTAAAAATACTGTGAATGTGTTCTAAAATGTTTGCCGAATACCAACTGTTTAACTTTCCCTATTTTAGCCAAACTTGACTGGTATGAAATCATTTAGAGAGAGAAGAGGAAGGTCGCAAACCTGGAGGCAATAAGATTTGGTCCCTAACAATAGGGACCCCAGGAACTCGTATCTGAGTTGAAGGAAGAAAGAGGGACTCTAAGAGACACAGTAACTGACAGTTTGGGTGAGAAAATACAGCACAAAGCATGGGAGCAGGGCCCTCTCCCCTCTGCGTGAGATACCCCTCCATCACTGGGACAATGTTAGGAAGAGTGCGGGGAGGGGGAACCCTCTGTAGCCCAACAAAATTCCAGACAAAGAGAATAGACTGATTTTGTTTAGTATTCTGTGACCTCAAAGGTATATGCATAGTGATGCAAGCATGTATGGGTGAGGGCTGGAAAGAAATCAACAAAGCGGGAACAGTGATTATTTATGGCAGTAAGATGAACTGTGTTTTATGTAATTTCATGGGATATTATCTATTTTCCAAATGTCGTAGAGTGAATACATATGGCATTTAGAAACATGAAAACTTTTTTTTCAGAGACAAGGAGTTTGTAGTCACCCTGTCACTGATTTGCTTTGGCCAGCATGGATCCTCAGTGGAAATGTTGACTCTGTACTATATCTAGAAGTGCACTTGATGAGCACCAGGCCAACATGATACACTAAAACGAACCTGTTTTTAATTAGCAACTAAAGGTCTTGTTTCTTGTTGCCAAGCCTGAGGACCAGAGTTAAATCTCTGGGACCTACAGTATAGATGAACAACACTGATTTCAGCTCTTCACTGCCACACATACACCCAAGCATGCTCATGTGGGTAACACACATACACATGCAACACACACACACACAATCAACATGTAAGCACACACATGTGCATATACGTCTATCTAAATAAATAAAAATAGAGCAAAATGAGTTTTAAAAACAGAAGAGGAGACAAGTTGACAAATGTCTCTGTTACTGGTATATAATTACAACTTTTATCTTTTGTTCTGTCCAAGAATGTCAGTTTTGCCAGAAATGACAAAGAAGACCATAATTATCACTCTCTGGGACTAATCATTAAAATTGGTGCAGTATTTTCCTAGAATATCAATTCTAACTCAATAAGTAGATAATTGATCAACTCTCCAGACAATTTGGGGGTTTTCAAATATCACATATTTTGTGCTGGTGTCTCTAGAGAGAGATGAAATGGTTTACATGTGTAGCATGCTGTGTATCATGCTGTCACTCAAGTGTACTCTCTACTTCATCTGCAAGAGATTCCCTTGAGACACATGGTCTTCAAAAATTTAATTTAATACCTATGTAATCCTGTATCTTAATCACATATATTTAATTGACTGTCCTAGAGAACTATAATTCAACCTAGTTTCTGAAATGTAATCTAGTTCCCCTCATTGGACCCAATTACACCAAGAAAAGGATTTGTTTTTCTAAAAACAATACAGGAAAATGATATTCAAACACAAGTGCCATGTGGGTCTCAGGGTTAGACAAATGACTAAGGCGTGGAGACACACAAACGCTGAGGGGTCAGGCTTGGACGTAGGCAAAAATAAAAGCATGGTAGAGGATGCCAAATGCAAGAACTCCTAGAAATAAGAGTCTGCAAATGC
Organism: Dicrostonyx torquatus; assembly: GCA_028555095.1. Classification (NCBI taxonomy): domain Eukaryota; kingdom Metazoa; phylum Chordata; class Mammalia; order Rodentia; family Cricetidae; genus Dicrostonyx; species Dicrostonyx torquatus. The sequence goes on along the minus strand of JAQHUG010000237.1, from coordinate 1,928,814 downwards.
ATACTGCTAGGAAGAAAGATGGATACCTAGGAAAGTGCTGTCCCCAGGGCATCACTAAGCCAAAAATGTCTTGATGAGAGTGACGTTAGCAGCAACGGTGCTTGGTATCATTAACCCCCACAGAATAAATTACAGATATTGGTTTCATTGAATCATAACAACAGTTCATTCAAAGGACATTCAGACTTCTGGTAGTTTTCTTATCCTTACAGTCCCCCGCCAAAGTGATCCCAGTCTAAAATACAGGGAAAGCTTTAGAAATCGAATGATTTCATCATGAACTGTGGGCTCTGACATCCGCCAGCCTGGCACGGCCATGGCTTGAATACAGCTTGATAGCTGGAAAGCTAGCAACTTAGAAACACAAAAGGTAAAAGGCTTGGCTCCGGCTTTCCTTTTTACATGTAGATTGCCCAGGAAGGAGTTGCTGGCTCCAAAGCTGGTGAGATATGCAAATGTATGGATGAAAGGTGTGGTGTCCCTGGAAAAGGAATGTGAATAGAGAATTCCTGAGGGTGGAGGAGCAATTCAGGTTTGGGCAGAGCTTGGGGGAGAGAAATAAACGCAAGGTCATGCTGTAAAGGAGAAGAAGTCCTGAGCTGCCTTTGAAGGATGATGGTGTGAAAGCCTGTTTCTTCCTCGCGCCTCCGAGAACACACTTAGGGCAAAGCACCAGTTTCTATGTTGGGGCAACGGTCCCCAACAATGAACATGCCATACAAGTCTCCATCATAGACATTCATATATAGACATGTATGGTTTTAGCTTGGAAATCCAGTACTTGGCATGTATTTATACCATTCAGAACTGATTGATTAAGAAGTAACCACTGAATTGAGGAAGTTCAAATTTCTTAGGTCAAGTTCATTGAAAATCTCTGAAACTTACAAACAATTAACTACATCCTTGCATTAGGTCCATGTTTTTCTTTCTGATGCCCTCTGTCCAGGTTGCCTGCGAAATATAAGAGGAGAATTTTGCAAGACCCCCTACATCACAGAAAATCTCGACACTAATTCTGTAGTCAATTGTTTTCCCGTTTGATCTCAGTCTGACTATGGAAACAGGCAAAGCCAGGGAACAGAAGACAGGGAACAGAGCAGTGAGTGTCTCCTCCTTGGTGGAGAAAAACTAACTGAGATTGTGAATATACTTGTCTCGTCAAATTAATGGTTCTGCCTGAGTAATGACCCAGCAATCTTGTAAAAATGTGTGCTTTCCCCATTATAAACATTATCCAACCAATGATAAAGCCTATCAGAGTTTGTCAAATCTCAAAGGAGGATGGGAATGGCAGTCGTGAATCATTATAATTCTCCATCAATGCTGCCTCCCCAGGCTTTCTCACTGCTTCCCTTTGCAAAACACTGCTCTTTTATATCTTTGCTTGGAAGGATAGTGGGAACAGAAAAAAGTGCTTTGAGGTTTTGTTTTGTTTTCTAAGAAAGAGATAGGGAGGGAGAAAAGGAGAGAAACAGAAAGAGTCAAGTGACAGAGAGAGGCAGGCAGACACACACACACACACACAGAGAGAGAGAGAGAGAGAGAGAGAGAGAGAGAGAGAACGTACCCTGGAACCCTGAACAGTTTTGCTTTCAAAGGAAGTAAATAAAGTGAAAAGGTTACTAAAGACATTTGGAAAAGTAGGAAAATCCAAATCCTACCTTTAAGGTAAAATGAGTTGAAGTAAAACAGTAAATTGTTTACAAAGTGATTTTGATCCATATTATCAAGATAATCCAAGAAACATTGGGAAAACTTGTTTCTTGAGCAAATATTTTCACTTTTAATTTATAGCACTCACCAGTTAGCGTGATAAAATTATCATCACATTTCCTAGGGTTCTTCTGGAAGTCCTTAGCCAGAAAGTCAAGTTTAAAGCATAAAGAACACAGCCTGAGGCAGACAGAATGGACGCCAAAGCACAGCTGTGTGTGTACTGTGTATCTTTAAGCAGGTTAATTCATCTCTCTGAGCTTTGTCTTCATCACCCACTAATCAAACCTTTCTAAGGCTGTGACCCCCTAAAGCATTTCCTTATGTTGTGGTGACCCCTGACCACAGAATTATTCTCGTTGCTACTTCATAACTGTAATTTTGCTACTGTTATGGATTGTAATGTAAATATCTGATATGTAGGAGATCCAGTAAGCTACCCCTGTGAGAGAGTCATTCGAGCCCCAAAGAGGCTGAGACAGGAGGGTCATAGGTTCCAGACCATCGTGGCCTGTACAGTAAAACACTGTCTCAAAGAAACAAAAATGAAGTAAGTTTGCCATTTCTGCAATAAAGAATTTTTTATTAGAGAGTAATATTATGATTACTCTCACTTTTATGCACAGTGACTTAGAATCACCAAGTAAACTGGTGAGGGGGGACTTTCATTCTCCGTCTCAAGTTTCTCCCCAAATTCCTAACTATGCTGATAGAACAATGAGTAACAACAACTTTCAGGAAGAATGTTTGCGGGGAGAGCAGGACTCCCATATATAATATTTTCACATTTGCATTGTCTTTAGATTCAAAGTGAATTTACTAAAAATCATACATTATCATTGGCTCGTCCCAAGAATAGTATCTCTAAAATTATCCTGAAAACAAAACCATGGCCTAATTATCCTCAACACATCTTGCTCTGTCTGAGCTCAGTTTTCTTTGCAGTTATTGAGAATAGAGAAATAGAGGACCTCCCCAGAGGGGTTCTGCACCTGACTCAAAGTTCACCCACAGCCTCTGGGTTCGCCCAAGTTATCACTGAAGGAATCTGTTAAAAGTGGAAGAGTGCAGACAAACTGGACTCTAAAAGTTAAAGTTTTCCAAAAAGGCACTTAAAATGAGAAAGTGCGTCCCTTCCATGCCCTGACTTGCTTCCTGATGAACTGGAGAACCTGTACAAGCTGACTTCGAGGTGTCGCTGTGCTCTGTTGGCATCTCCTACCAGAACACACTTTATAGTAAAATGCAAAGGTGAAAGCAAATGGTCCAGACACCTGGCTGCCTATTTCTGAGGCAGAAACAAGCAACATGGGGATACACATTAGACATTTCCCCGGAGACCTCGGCTGTCCTTTCTTCCCTTTGGCCGAGGCACCTTAGAAATTATTTCTTTCACACAGGAAACTTGTACAAATGTACAACTTTTTCATCCAGTCATTGAACTTCAGAGACAGAATATTAGGTTGTGAGTTAGAGTCGGAACGAGTAATCAGAAGCGTTAGAGCTCCTTGCTGTTTTGATTCGTTAACATTTCATTTCTTTTCTTTCCTGAATGCCTCTGGGATTGAGAGGAAATGTAAGGTTTGAGACATGGTTTTACAACTGCGTTAGAGAAGCCTGACAAAACTTACAATGAAAATACATCACCTGAACACAGTAAACAGGACCAATGAGCCTATAAGGTAATCAAAGTAATTGGGTGTAAGAATTGTGTTTTTTAGTAATGGGCAGGTAAACGTGAAATTCCTACACTAAAAGAATACACGCTTTCTGGTTATTTATTGACTCTACTTCCATTAACTATTTTGCAAAGCACATGGTTGACTTAAGGGGCTATAGAAATTCAATCAGAGTACACGTGTGGACACACATGATCGTGAACTTGCCGTGCTCCCTCTCTGAAACCAGCTGGGAGCTTTCTGTGCTGAGCAACTTACATAGTGCGAAGAATCTGGTCACGGAGAGGATTAAAGGAAGAGGGAGAAAGTTTCAGTGCCAGATGACCTAAAATAGGAAAACAGTTGAGCAGATTGACAATTAAACGGCACCCCAGTGTAGACTCCATTTGGGTCCTGACCTCCCTCATGCTGCAACTGAGTAGGGCAAGCGAGATGGAGGGGAATGGAACACAAAAGCTAGTCCCTCAGTTTCATAAAGCCCCATGCAGCTCGAGAGCAGCGCTCTTAGATGCGCTAATGAACAATCATGGCTGCGTCTCAGTGTTGTTTCAGAGTCTGCTCTCATTTTATCAACTGTGGGAACACGTCTGATTTCTGTTGTGGGGTATCTACCAGAGAAGACTGCTTGGCCACAGGTTGAAGTCTTTGCCAGCTGTCTGGTGACTACACTGTGTGTTCAGAACCACAGTGTGCCCCAAGTGTTTCTCAAGATGAGCTTTTAAAACTAAAAACCATGTCCTGGGTTGATGTACTTTGGTTCACAAGAACAGTTAGTCAGAAGCTGAATGACAGAAGCCAAAAAGCAAGGTTAGTACATTTAGAGACTGTCCCAGAACTGCTTTGATGGGGATTGTTTCCTTGTGACTGGAGGTACAACTGACATCCTGAGTTTTACATCCTGAATGGCCCTTCTACCACAGAGTCAGTTGGATGAAGGCCTGGGGGCCTACTAAGGTTTGGGGACTGTTACAATTTCACCATCCATGAAGAAGTTGACCAGATGGAAACCACCACGTCTGGTGGGTCATGTCTGTAATCTCAAAACACAGGAAGTGAAGGCAAGAGGATCATTATGAGAGTTTAAGGTCAGCCTAAGTTATGTAGTAAGTTCAGGGTCAGTCCAGGCCGCAGATTGGGACCATTTCTCAGCCAACAGAAGAAAGGAAGGAAGGAAGGGAGGAAGGGAGGAAGGGAGGAAGGGAGGAAGGGAGGAAGGAAGCCTCATGGATTCCCATGAAGTTCTTGTATTCTTGCACCTCTTCAGTTTTGAGCCCTTTGGTTTTCTCAGCTCATCTTCACGGGGTAGAAGCTCCTGGGAGTATGGGTGCACACCCCTTTTACTGCATCTCCTTGACTGCTTCAATTATACAGCACTGTGCAGTTCCTGCAACTCACTCATCATACAGCACCTGCAAACATCGATATTCTTCTCCGTCTCCCAAGAAAACAAAGCCAGTATTAACACTCATCATTTATATTGCATGATCCATCCTCAATTGCACCGTGGGAAAAGAATTATTATCAATTTTCACCTATATGCCTTGTCTAAATGACTCTCTCATATAAGCAGAGCTGCCTGCGTTAGACACCAAAGCTTCATTTTAACCATTTTGTATAAAAATCCTTCTAAATAAAAACTTGCATATCACAAAAGACAGAGAGTATAGATGCATGCATTCTTAAACGTGCCTACACTAACAAGGTTGCAATGATAATATCTGCTATCCTTAAATGATATAGTATGTTCTAGAAAATCCTCCTCCTATTCTTATCTGTGGTCACTTTTGTCTTTTGATCCTATTCCTGTCTTGGATTCCTTCATACTACTGAATTACTATGAACCAAAAAGTTATGCACTCATATTCATAAAGAAATGGCTGCTAATTAAGGTTGCTGAGAGGTCATAAAAACTGTTAAGTAGTTTGATACAGAAATCCTACAAGTTATTTCCTTTCTCAAAGAAAGCCCCTTCCAAGTTTCTCTCCATGACTGTGTTCTAGGAAAACTGAAGGTGGCCGGCCGAAGTCTGGAGCTCAGAATAGCCAGGGGTCTGTGAATTTCAATGTCCGTCATCCAGCTGCTAACATCTTCAACTGTAAGGAGAAGCAGTAACCCATGAGTAAGATTATATTTGTAAGCAGCATTTTTACTATTAATATTATTTTTATTTCATTCATTTGAGTGATGCTTTTGTTAGATTTTGTCATGTATCCCACACTGGTTTCAAACTGGCAGTTTTTCTACCTCAGCCTTTGGAGTGCTGGGATTACAAACGTGTGCCACCATGACCAATTCTATAGCATCTTAAATCACAGATATTTTGAATAATACCTTACTGAGGGGGAAAAGGTAAAATTTTCACATTTGAAAACTTACACACAGAAAAATCTTTTCCAAGCATCGTTCCTTTAAAGAGATATCAATCCAATGAAATCCAAATCCAAATGAAGTCCAAAGTTTGTGTTGACACTAACTAGCTATGGGCACTTAAAGCCATTGGATTTACCTAATCCAACTAGCACATTTTCTAACAATTAATTCATAGCACTGAAAAAAAAAACAAAACAATACAAAATAAGACAAAAAATAAAAAACCTCATCAGGTATTTTGCCCTTTGCTGGATGACAGCAAAATAATCTGTGACAAGGGTGCCATCTAGTGGTTGCTCCATTAACCAATGGCCTGACTGCCGACCATCACTAAATCCATTTGTATGGTTAGTTAGTTAGCGCTACGATAGGCCCACACTTAGGGTTTTACACTGAGAGGTACCTGGGGTAGCTAGCCTAAACTTCTGTATTAGTTTTCTTCCTGTGGCTTTGATAAACCCTAACCAAAGTCAAAAACTTGTGGAAGGGTTTGATTTGGCTCACAGTCACAGCCCATCGCTGAGGTAAATATGGAAGAAACTCAGGCGGAAGCAGGAACCATAGAGAGTAACCTGGCTTACTCTCCAAGGCTTGCTTAGTCTGCTTTTTAATACACCCAAGAACCACCTGCCTAGTGATGGCTCTGCACACGGTGACCTGGATCCTCTCAATTCATCATTAATCAAGAAAATAGCCCACAAATTTACTTTCAGGCCAATTGGATTGGGGCATGTTCTCAGTGAAGGGTCCTATCTGGTTCTGAAAGATCTGCAGCTCTGCTGCCCAAAGGAATCCAACTCGGGCCACTGGATGCAACAAGCAAGAGGCACTTTATTGGATTAGTACACAGGCCTGCAGATGGACAGACAGCAGTAGCCTCAGGAGAAGCTTTGGCTATCTGACCACCCAGGGTGTTGTTACAAACAGCTTTTATAGGCAAAAACCACAAAATTAACATAAGGGGTACAAATACAATGCTGATTGGTCCAAATCATTAGAACAGGGTTACAGACAGGGCCAAATTAACATAGTCCAACCTACTCTAGGAAAAACAACAGGTGAGAGAAAAACGTGTTTTCGTCCTCAGCCTGAACAACAGGAACCAGGGTTTAAGAAACTGACAAACTTGTTTTTCACATTCAGTATTTTTCTCTTCTCAGTATCTTTCCATAGGGTAGTCTCTTGGTTGGGGTCTCATATTAATATTAACTCTATCACTAATATGCTCCCATATCCCAGAATGTCCAGATCATTTATTAAACAGTTATCCCTTTTGCAGAAACCTAGGTCATTACTTGTCCCTGAGAGTTATGGCACTCAGTAAAAGAATCTTTCAATAAAAGATTCTCTTTTCAGCAACCTGCCAGCTTCACCTGGATCTGTTCTTAATTTTAACCTTGTGGCCAGCAGAAACAGTGTCCATAAGGGGCTAACATAAATTTTTGGGGGCTGTGATCTTTCAGTTCATGCTTCTGTCCATTTGACCACAGTTAAAATAAACAAACTAACCAACAAAATCCAGCACAGCTTCTTGGTTTGCACTTGAGAAAACTGAGGACTGATGTGGCAATACCCTGGCTTAATGCCATGCACCTGAAAGTTACTCCGTTGATTGACTCTAAATCAAGCACATTTGATGTTTATATTTTCTAGCTTCTCACAAAAAACACACACAAACGCACACCCAACACAACACACATAATTTTCAAAAACACAAATGTGATACCTGAGTTATTCTTGAATTCTTCTGATGGTTTATAAAATAGAGTTCCTGGGGGCTGGAGAGATAGCTCAGAGGTTAAGAACACTGGCTGTTCTTCCAGAGGTCCTAAGTTCAATTCCCAGTGAACCAAATGATGGCTCATAACCATCTGTAATGAGGTCTGGTGCCCTCTTCTGGCATAGAGGTATACATGCAGGAGGAACATTGTATACATAATAAATAAATCTTTAAATAAAATAAAACAGAGTTCCTGGTTCAGTAACTGAATTTGTTTTGCTACCTTCTGTGTTGTGATTCTTTTTCTGTAAGTATACTGTGAGCTCCCTTAAAGCACAAATTACAGAGAAGCCCGGGACAAAGTTTTAGCAAATGTTTGTTAATTTAAGGCCACAACTATACCTAGCTACCCAGAATAAAGACAAGGAACGTCTCAATTAAATGAAACAAGCAACAGGAGAGAGAATCAAACAACTGGCAGAGTCCCTGCCGTGACTGGTCCCCTTCAGCCAGTAGCTCATAGTTTCCCCCAAATTTGAGCTACTAAAATGACAGCAATCGGGGAAGTTATGTGACCTCTGGGTAAAGATTATGTTCCCAAGTTCCATTAGCCACCAAAGTTGACAAAGTGAATATGTGCCACTTGTGAGTCTGGGGCCTCTAATGTTTGGGATGTGAAATCTACTGTGGTTTTCTCTTTCTTTGCAAGGCAAAACACAAAGTGCCAGCAACCAAAGCACAGCCGCTCGGGTGACTACTCTCTTCGTGGTCGAGAAGGACCTATAACCCCACCCTTGGGGTGGGGGATGGAGAAGACAGACAGAGACCAGCTACTTGTTTTTAAATGAAGTTTTATTGGCACACTGTTATATTCATTTCATTTTTCTGGTTATAGCTGCCTGTGCCCTACAGCAGCTGAATACTTATAGTAGTCTGTGTTATCCTGGAACTCTACAATATTTATTTATCCCTTTCAGAAAGGACTTGCCAATCCCTTCACCCTGAACTACATAGAAGGTGGCACAGGGACAAAGAGGAGACCAGGTTGCTAAAGTGATTGTTTTCTTTAATGATAAGGAAAAAAAGCCTAGACATCTACCTTAATATATTCTATTTTGAAACCTCTTTCCTATGCCAAGTAAGCCTTTGCTTGTTATATTTTATGAATTGGATTTCTGTGTGCCTTTTACCTCTTTGCCTAGGCATTAATTGGTGGGGGCAGGGAGTTGGGAGAAAGAATATAGACCCACTAGTGTTGTTGGGTTTAGGGTAAATCTCACCAGCAGAGGGCTCCACTTGACCTTTAATTTGCCTCCCATTAACAAATTTCACCAACAACCTGCATCCTGGATAAACATTGTCTCCACCGTAGTCACACTGTCAACCTTGCCAAGATTAGTTCTCAAGGATACAAATAATTAAAGGTAATCCAAAGTCAGCGTTGCTGAGAGGGGTGGGATGGGGCATGAAGGTTAATTCAGGCATCCTTTTGACTGGGGAAGGGACCCCCGTACTATGGAGGTGCTCCCCTGTGTACCCCAGATTGAGCACAGACCACACCCAAACACAGATTCCAAGTGCAAACTCAATTCAAAAAGATCCTTTGTTATGTAAAGTGGGAGAGACAAGGTGGCTGAATCGGACCAGGCAGAAACAGCTGCAAATAGTTTTTGAAAAAAAAAAAAAAAAAAAAAAAAGAGGGGGAAAGGGGGAAGTCTGTGTTAAAGTGAGCTAGGATGTGCTGGTAAATTATGATTGGGTATTTTAATTAGGTTAGTCAAAATAATTAATTTTGATTGCTGGATCTTGATGTTTTGATAGCTGGACCTTTGTGATCAATCTCAGGAAGTGGCCAAATAAGGGAATAGACCTTGGTGATTAGCTTTAGGGATTCAATTTATTGGTTTAGCAAAGAGCAGAAGGGTAAAAGGCAAAACCTGTTGGTGCCGTGTTTGCCACACTTGGGTCTGTTTGCCATACTCAGGCCTGCTAGAGCCTTCAACTGTGCCATAAATTCTCCGAAATTTTATCAACCATTTTTCAGGGTGTGTTTGCTTCTAGATGACATTAGGTAGGTAAAAATTGGAAATTGCCTCCCCTAATGTGGATGGGCTTCATTCAATCAATGGAAGATTCCTAGTGGGAAAAAAAGAGGCTGAATAATAAGGAACTTCTGTCTGAGTGACCTTGACATCTGCCTTTCCCAACCTCCAGTTCTGAACCAAAAGTTGTTCTTCTTGGGTTTTCAGCCTCCTGGCTTCTGTATTTGAACTTATAGCACGAGTTCCCATGCCTCTAACTTATTCAACTACATAGTTACATGAGCCAATTTGTTGTAGGATATTTGTGAAGATGTGTTGCTGTGATTGGTGTAATAAAAAGCTGAATGGCCAATCTCTAGGCAGGAGGTATAGGCAGGGCTTCCGGGCATAGGGAGAGAAACTGGGAGGAGAGGAATCCAGGCACACAATTTCTCCAGCAGACTCAGAACAAGTCAGATGAAACCAAGCCACATGGCAGAACATAGATTTCAAAATTATGATTTAATTAAATTATAAAAGCTAGCTGGGGAAAAGCCTAAACTAAGGCCAAACTTTCATAATTAATAATGTCTTTGGGGCATTATTTCAGGCTGGTGGTCCAAAGATAGTCTGACAAGAATGCTTGCTACATCAATTCCTTCTATTAATCTCTCTCCATATAGGCCATATAGTGCATGTAATAATAATATATTACATTAATGTAAACTTTTAACTATATATGCATGCATGATAGATTAGTGAACGTAATTATATATGTCTGGATATATGCATTATATGTTCACAAAAATACAGCTTCTATCTCAAATGGAATAAAATTTACTCTGAATGTGTGACTGTGGCTCAGAAACAATGATTGAAGATAACCTAAATATCATGTTTTGAAGTTCTTAACAGGACGGCTTCATAAAGATTTTATAAAAGAACAAAGAAAATCATGAATCAAAATACTTTGAAATGTGTTGGTGGTGGACACCACCAGAGTGCTTAATCTCTATTGCAGACCCAGATGTCATCTGATGGCATTTCTCAGCTTTGGGTTGAGTCTGTTTGCACATCACAAAAACAAAGAGACAGACAGACAAACAAACCATTTTACCTGAAAGTCACAAGGATGTACAGGACAGATAATTGCTCAACAAATGCTTATCCAGAAGCTAAAGATAGCTCTGGTCCCGCAGCATTCCAGTGTTCTGAAATCACCAAGTTTGCAGCAATCATCCAGCCTTGAAGGATGTTTAACCCTTAAGCCCAGTTTTGTAGTAGACCACCTGCTGACTCCTCTCCTTACTCTCTGTGCCCACCCCAAGGGATCTAAGCAATTCCTCTTCCAGAGCTTTCTTCCTCACCCTTGATCTTAACTTCCTACAGGCCAGACACTATCAGGAAAACTCTCAGGTCACGCTAGCCAGGGAATCAGGTCTTCCTGGAAGACTCAGTTTTCTGCCCTCATGTAACCTCTAACCCTTCTGCTTTCTAGCTCAATCTCCATTCCTAAGCATCAGCTCCTAATACCTAGAAACAAGTTCTACCTGGGATCCTCAGTGGTCACACCTGGCAAGGACTCAGAGTCAGTCCCTACCAGGTAACCTGCAGCCACCACACATTCCTAAGATCCAGCGAGGACAACAGAAACCAAGACTGGAGAACCCACCCTGCAAAGAAAGACCAGATATCAACACCAAGAGTTACAATTACCCCAAACCCAGATGCCTAGACATCAGACATAAATCTACACACCAATGTGTAATGGTCTATCCTGTCTCTTTAAGAGACAAGCCATGCCCACTCCCTCCTAGTCCACTGAGGCAGGCTGATCTTCAGCTCCCAGCCTGAGTTCCTTCCTTTTCCATCTCCTCGAAGAGGCAGCTTCTGTCTCTCCCTTCTCCCCCCCTCTCTTTCTCTCTCTCTGCCTCTCTGCTCTTCTCCCCTTCCCTTCCATAACCCACTAAATAAATATCCAACCTCACCCTGCATGATGTGCCTATTCATGTCTCTGTCTCTTGCCTGCCACCGTGTGACTCCCTGCTGGGGATCAGCTGCCTTCAGAGACCTGTGGCATGGTCTTGTGGGGTGCCCATCTGTCTGTCTCCCCTCGTGGCCTGCTGCAGACACTTGGGGAACTGTGCCATCCCTGCCTAGAACTGGCTGCTCTCTGGACCACTGCCCACTGCTGCAGCTCAGGGACCTGAAGTATTTCTGCTGCTGTTGCCACCAGGGATCCTGAAGCATTTTTAATTAACCCATTACACAATGTACACCAGATTTTAAAAAAATATTTATTTATTTATTATGTATACAATATTCTGTCTGTGTGTATGTCTGCAGGCCAGAAGAGGGCACCAGACCTCATTACAGATGGTTGTGAGCCACCATGTGGTTGCCGGGAATTGAACTCAGGACCTTTGGAAGAACAGGCAATGCTCTTAACCACTGAGCCATCTCTCCAGCCCCCAACACCAGATTTTTTTATAAAGAAGTCAGACATACACACTAGAATAAAGATAGCATCTTCAATAAAAGGTGCTAGTCAAATTGGATGACTAACTGTATGTAGAAATATGCAAATAGATCCATATTTATCACCATGCACAAAACTCAATTCCAAGTTATCAAAGGCCTCAACAAAGGCCAGACACGCTAAATCTGATAGAAGAGAAAGTGGGCAGTAGTCTTGAACTTATTGGCACAAGAAAGGACTTTCTGAACAGAACACAGTTAGCATATGCATTAAGAATAACAATAAATGATTAGGCAGTAGTGGTGCACACCTTTAATTCCAGCACTCAGGAGGCAGAGGCAAGCAGATCCCTGTGACTTTAAGCCGAGTCTGGTTTACAGAGAGAGTTCCAGGAAGGCTTCCCCAAAAATGCTACACAGAAAAACCCTGTCTCAACTCCCCCCACAAAAAATGTTAAACATCCTTAGTCATCAAAGGACATGGAAATGAAAACTACTTTGAGATTTTATCTTACACCAGACAAAATGGCCAAGATCAATTTAAAAAAATTAACAGCTCATGCTGGTGAGAATGTGGAGTAAAGGGAACACTCATCCATTGCTGGTTGGAGTGCAAACTTGTACAGCCACTATGATGGTTCCCCAGAAAGCTGAGAATAGATCTATCCCAAGATATATCCGAGTTGTACCACTCTTAGACATATATACAAAGTATGCTTCATATTACTACAGAGGCACTTGCTCAACCATATTTGTTATTGCTATATTCCTAATAGCCAGAATTTGAAAAGAGCCTAGATATCAATGAAGAATTCATTTAAAAATATGCAGTACATTTACACAACAGAATATTACTCAGCTGTTAAAGAAATGAAATTTGCAATTAAATGGATGGAATTAGAAAAAAAATCACCCTGAGTGAGGTAATTCAAAAGAAAAATATAGTATGTATTTGCTTATATATGAATGCTAGCAATTTATCTTCAAGAAACAAGCTTTATTCCACATAACTACAGAGGTTAGGTATAGAATAATGGACTAGCAGGTGGGGGTGCATCTCCCTAGAAAGGGGAAATGCAGTAGGAATCTGCTTGTTTATTCCCGGCTGCTCAGCCCAGAAATAATCACACAGAAACCATATTATTTGCAATACTGTTTGGCCAATAGCTTAAGCATATTTCTGGCCAATTCATATCTTAAATTAACCCATTTCCATTAATCTTTGTATTGCCACGAGGCTGTGGCTTACTGGGTAAAGTTCTGGCATCTGTCTCCAGCGGGGCTACATGGCTTCTCCTGACTCCACCTTCTTTCTCCCAGCATTCAGTTTAGTTTTCCCCACCTAGCTAAGTTCTGCCTTGTTATAGGCCAACACATAGACAGAAGGACTTCCTACATCAGGGAAATAGAATAGATAATTATGGATTGGAGGTATACTGGAATGGGAAGATCAAATGGGGAGGAGGAATGGAATTGGGAGAGAGGAAATTAAAAATAAGGACCATTTGAGAGGTTGTATGGAAAATAATACTGTACAAAGGTCCTGAAATATATATGAAATATATAATATATATGAAATATATATATATATATATATATATATGAAGGTGATCCAAATGAACCTGCCAAACAATGGGGGAGATAGAGCCCTAAGGATGCCTTTTGTTACGAAATGAAGCTTCTAGTACTGGGAAGGGATTATACCTAATCAAGTTGTTGGCCAAAGGAACACCATGGGAACTCCAACAGCCCAGACTATATTCAAGGCTATTAGGTTCTTTCCTCAAACTGATGGTAAGGTCCTGCTGCTGAAGACAGCACCCATACAACTCATTAAACATGGAGAAATCCAGCGGGTGCCTATCTAGAACCTTCACTCCTACTGACTAGTGTTCATGGTACTGGAAGGTACTCTGCAGGCTACCAAAGGAGAAAAGTAAACACCAGTCCAGCTACAAACACTTTGATCTACAATGATGACCTACATGCAAGATGTTCCAGTGCAATAGTGGCACAAAGCTTTTGGGATTAATCAGTATCTGATAGGATTTAAGGCCTGGTCTATGAAATGGAACCCATCTCTGACACTGCTCCGGTGGCTAAGCACCTGAGACTAGATAGGCCAGGGATGTAGGGGCAAACCAAATCCTGCTGTTCTACTAATGGAATGTAGCTACAGAATGACTCCTTGCAACATTCTGCTACATTCATAGATCACTGTCTTGCTCAGCCATCATCAGAGAAACTTTCTCCTGCAGCAGAGGGGAATGAATTCAGAGACTCACAGATGAATGAGGTGCAGAGAGTGAGAGACCTTGGAACACTCATTCCTAAATGGGATGTCTGCAGCAGTTCCCTTCCTTTGTGACACAGGGAGCCCTGTGGAAGTGGAGACAGTGCTGTGGGACAATGGTCTTGTACTTTGCAAAGATTTGTCTCTTGTAGTGTTTTAATAAAATGCTGATTGGCCAGTAGCCAGGCAGGAAGTATAGGCAGGCGACCAGGCAGGAAGTATAGGTGAGGCAACAAGAACAGGAGAATTCTGGGAAAAGGAAAGCATCAGTCTGCAGTCATCACCCAGACACAGAGGAAGTAGGATGAGAAGGTCTCACTGATAAAAGGTACCAAGCCACATGGCTAACACAGACAAGAATTATACACTAATTTAAGATATAAGAATTAGTTAATAAAAGCCTGAGCTAATAGGCCAACCAGTTTATGATTCATGTAGACCTCTGTGTGTTTCTTTGGGATGAAACATCTGCAGGACCTGGTGGGACAGAAACCTCTGTTAACAAGACAGAAAGAGTATAAGGACCAGAGGGGAAGGAGAAAATCAAGGAAACAAGGCATTTCTAAGCACAATAGGATTGGTGCACACGTGAGCTCACAGAATCTGTAGCAACATGCAAAGGGCCTGTACAGGTCGGTGCCAGATGTGGTCCTAGAGCTGAAAGAAGTAGACACAAGTCCCCATTCCTAACCCAGAAGCAATCTCCAATTGATAGTCACTCACAAATGAGAAGGTAGTTTTCTCCAATGAAGTCTCAGTGGGTATGCAATCCACCCTTAAGTCCTATGCCCAGCAGTAGATGGCCAACACAAAATGAACTCATTGACATTGTTGGGTATCTTTTGTTGTTGTTTTTTTTTTTTTGCTTCATAATTCTTTAACTGGGAATTTCCCACATCATCCACCCTTTTCTTACCTTTACAGGTCATTTGCTTGTATTTTATGATTTTAATTTGGGATTTTTAGGGGATTTCTCTCTGTGTATGCCATCCATGCCAGTGTGTGTGTCTCTGCATCTATGTGTGTTCCTTGAGCTTTTAATTTGGCTCTTTGTTTTTGTTTGTTTTGTCTGTTTGGGTTTATTTTCTTTTAGTTTATTGTTTTCTTTTTCTTTCTTTTTTAATAGGTCTATTTTCTAATGAGAGAGAGCAAGAAAAGGATGTGGATTTGTGTGAGTGAGGAGGTGGGAATGGCCCTGAGTAGAACTGGGGAAGCAGAAATCATAATTAGAGTATATCGTATGAAAAAAACTGTTTTCAATTTAAAATTAAAACACATGAATATAGGATTTTCAAATACAGATAGCATGAACTAAGCTCTCTGAAGAGATTACCTCTTAATAAAGACCTGCCAGACTGCTGTGGCCTAAGTAGAATGTCACAATTTTATAGGTCAAAGGTAAAGTTATCTTGGGGTATATTTAGCCCCTTTTAGCAACCAGTTTTGCATCTGACTTAACATTTTTATGACTTTTGGATAGCATTATTGGAACATGTCTCTAAGTTTGATGATTAGCATTCACAAACCCTAAAAGGAAGCATGTAAACCCTACCAATCCCCTGCCTTGCTACAGTCTGTCCACCTGATGATCCCTGGGCAGCAAGGAACAGAGATTGTTCATGACTTTCTTTCCTTGCCTAACACACATAGGTCCCCGGGTTTGATTCCCAACATGAAATAAAGATAAAATTCATGTAACTCTCCCATGGTAGGACATTTCATTAGGTATAACTTGCACCCATTTTCTCGGGCTATTTCACATGGTTGTCATTGATGTAAAATGAATTATCTCATGTCCTTAAAATAATTGTTTTAGGACAACATTAATAACTCACTTATTTGGTGGCTGGAGCAATGGCTCAGCAGTTAAGATTACTGGCTGCTCTTTGAGAGGAACCAGGTTTGAAGCCCAGCACTTACATGACAGCTCAAAACTGTAACTCTAATTCCTGGGGATCCAACACTCTCTTTTGGCCCCCACATATACAGGCAAAACAGCAATGTACATAAACTTAAGAAAAAATAGTTTACCACACACAAATAGTTACTATCTAAATATCAATAGTGCTCAATTTGGGGAAACTAACCATAGGCTTTTGGGACCTAGGTGAAACAACATATTTAAGTCTAGTTGTCATTTATTTAGCGAAAATAAATTCGGAGGCTTTCCTGAAAGCTGGTTTTCATAGAGACCAGTAGGTGGAGAAGAATCAGTGGCACGCCGGTACCTTCAGAAAAGGCAAATGTAGCCTTCTGAAAAAATGAGAAGAGGGACAAATGCAGGATTTTACAAATTTACAACAAACGGGGATAGTATGGTCCTTGGAAATGAGAAGTTACTCAATGAAAAGTTATTTAGGAAGTATTTGTCATAGGCAAGTGGATTTCTGTGAGTTTGCGGTCAGCCTTGTCTACATAGTTCCAGGACCGCTGGGCTACATAGTGAGACCCTGCCTCCCCCAACCCTCCTTCGCCAAATGTAGTGGTGATGGTTTAGGGTGGACATGGTGGCTAACGCCTTTAGTCCCAGAATTAAGGTGGCTGTCGCAGAAGGCTCTCAGATCAGTGAGTTCTACACAGCAAGTTCGAGGCTATCCCTGACGAAAGAGCGAGACAAACAAGCCAAGTAGTGACTGCAATTAGAACGAGCGGTCCAACTAGAGCACAAATGCTTAAATAAGAGGAAGCTAATCTCGAGTCCCCCGAGAGACAAATGACTTTCATGTGGATCAGAAGTCATTCCCTGAAATAAAATGTTGACTGTATTTGTGTGTCTTCTTTGGAAAAGCTCCGTGATACGCTGAGGAATGGCGCTTGTCCCCCAAACCAAATCGGTCCCGTTCCCAGGAGGAAGACTTGAGTCACCGCTTCAGACTGTCCTTGTCACCCAACAGTCCACGTAGAGCGCACCTGAAATAAGTCAAAACGCCAGAGACCACATCCAGTTTGCCCTCTACTTCCCGGAAACTCAGTCCAAGCCGCTCGTCTTCGCTACGGTGGCCGTTAAGGCCCTAGAGGTGACAGAAAGTCAGATGAGCAGGAGGGCGCTTGCGCGCTTCGCTTCGTAGTCTAGAACTGAGTAAAGGGGTTTCCTAAGAAAGGCTCGTCACTCCTCCAGCTATTCTATTGGCTGAGAAGAGGAAGAGCCCGCCTCTGTGAGTGTCCCATTGGCCGCGCGCCCAAGGCTGCTGGACCGAGCCTGGCGCCCCATTGCATCAGCTGGTTCCGGCTAGGCCACGTGGCGCACGCGCAGTGTGGAATTGCTGGTCCTTTCCGCCGGCTTAGCCTCTGCTTTGGGGTCTAGCTCTCGGGTTTTGTCTCTCAGCGGTCCTTCCATGTCGGAGGAGAAGGCCAGCAGCCCTTCGGGGAAGATGGACAGCGAGAAGCCGGTGAGCAGGCGCGGTGGCTGGGCGTGTCCTGGGAACCAACACTGCCCGGCGGGAAAGTAGCGAGGACCTGCCGGTATTGGGGAGTCCCAGCAGGCAGGAGGGGTCCGGGGGGTCATCCTCGTCCCAGAGATTTGTGAACTGAGACTGAGTGACTTGCTCAGAGCTAGACAGTGACCATGCGGGGCTTAGACTCCCACGCTTGTATTTTTATGCTATTTAATAGGCGGAAAGAACACTGCAGAAGTTCGAAAATCGTAAATCTTTGTGGAGCAGAAAGCTCTAGTTTAGGAAGGAAAAGCCAGTCCCCGAGATCAGACCCTATTTGACAAAGATTGGGTGCTTTATGATAAGTAGTGAAGGCTGGATGGCTCCATTTGACAGACTGTTTGGAAATTAGTCTGGGGCTGGAAGCGTCCAAGATAACTTCACACACGTTCCCCCTCAAAGCCAACACATGTTCCGTGTACTTACTTGTTCTGGCACTTAGCCAGACAGCGCAGGTGGCAACACTAGTAAGAGCGATTCCTGCCTGGGGGGAGGGGGGTGTCTCCAAAAGCCTGGAGCACAAAACTGGAAAATCGAAGTTTTGTGTGATCAGCTCAGTTGAGTTATAGATGAACTACCGAACGTGGTAGCGTCAAACTGTTTTATTGGTTTTGAAAAAATGAGGTCAGGTAAATCAGGCAGGGCAGGGCTGTCCAGGTACAGAGAGGGTGAGTTGTGTCTCAGCTATTTTGGAAGAGACAGGAAATACAGCAGTCGAAGATAATCAGTATTCTCCACATGCAGGATTTTAAGCAAGGATCGTATTGTCAAAACTGACCTGGCATTGGGGTTTAAGGAGAGGGGAGGCCATTTAACAGGCTGTTTCAGTAGTCCAGGGGAGCGCCACTGAAGTCCTCATCAAGAGGAGTGTTCATCCTGATTGAACAGATCACTAAAATACTTATGTATACATTCTAAACTACAAATTTAAGGCATTGAGTATTGAGTACACATAGATTTTCTTTCTATTTCCATGTTGTTTCCTTTAAAAATTTGTGTTTTGCTGTTTGCAACTTGGTTACCCTTTGCTTCTTTCCCGACTGTCCTTCCATCCTACTCTTAAACCAACCCCTGTTAGGTCAGGGCCTCCTGGGTTCTTAAGATTTACGGATAGTTGCCCCTGAGCAGGCGTCTAGTAAAACATTAGATAGAGATTTGGTGAATGAACGACCTGGAGTGTAAAATGTGATATTGTTGCCTCTGTAATAATCAGGTATCGTAAATTGTGGAAAGCTGACTCAATGGGATACAGACCTAACCCACAAGTTCTTTTGTCCCCAGCCCCACAGGCTCAAACCTTTATTCCTTTCACATTTCGTCTTCACAACAAGGTTGTTGTGAAGAACATAGTTACATCCAGTTCACAAGACGGAAAGCAGCCTAGAAGAAGTGTGTGGTCACCCAGTCCACTTAGTTTCCTCGGAGGTAGCCTGTGGGCCGTTAGGTAGGTAGGGAGATAATTACCCCCCATGCTCACACCGAAGTGACTCTTATTGAGTAGGTTGCATTCTTTCTTGTTGCTCTGTTTCATACAGGACCGAGTCTGAAGGGAAAGTTATAGGAGCTTGAGGAAGTGTACATTCATAAAGGGCCTTCTACGTTTTTAGGGCTTGTTTTTATTGCAACTTGTTTATCTTGTCTTTACCAGAGAAGGAATTTCCAATCTTTCAAAATAAGATTGCCTTATTTAAAAAAAAAAAATTTTTTTTTTTTTTTTTTTTTTAGGTGATAGCTTTCTTAGCTGTATTTTGGAAAAGATGTCAAATAGAGCTGAAAGATGATAACCTCTCTTCTGCTCCGCTTCTTTAGGTGGATGCCAGTGAGGAAAAGCGAAAGGAAGGAGGCAAGAAGAAGAACAAAGATGGAGGTGGAGACGGAGGTCGAGCAGAGGTGATATAAGTGACCACCATCGCTTGGGTTTCAAAGGCTGACGGGGAACGGGGAACTGTCCCAGACTTGCCCTCTATGGGGAGTGTGCATAGTGTGTGTGTGTGTGTGTGTGTGTGTGTGTGTGTGTGTGTGTGTGTGTGTGCGTGTGTGTGTGTGTGCATGCTTGTGCGTACATGTGTATCCATAGCTGGCACACATGTGGAAGCCAGGGAACACCTTGCAGGCATTCCTTCTCCGCTCTGCACTCTGCATCCTGGGGATGGGGTTCAGATGTTAGGCCTGGTGGCCCCTGTGTAAAGATTCTAATGGTCACCGTAGGTGATGTGGTAGCACGGATCGGAAAACCTTGGGAGAAGATTAAGAAGGAGCCCGTGGGGGAAGAAGGATTTGCAGATTGACAGTGCCAAGGGCCAAGTGTATTATTGTGAGATGACCTCACAGTGGATTTACACAGAACCACAGAGAGAGAAGTGTAGAGGAAGGGCTGCGGTTGTCACTGGGCTGCCAAGACTGGACGCTTATTTCTCTTTCTTTAAACGAGGTGTTAGGGGTAGGGGCTCCATGCTGGGTTTCTGTAAGTACATAAGGAACCAAACCAAATCCAGTTCCTTGATTTCTTTCTTGTTGCTTGGATCTGCTTTTGGGGTCTGGTTTACTTATATCTGGAGAATTATTCGGTTCCTAGGCTCAGTGACAGAACTGGCAGTTCAAAGCCATCCCAGATTGCACTTGGTTCCTGGTTCTTGAGGAGGCGGTTCTGCGTGTTCTGCTGGTGTGGAGTTTGAACTCCTGTAAACTCTGCTTTGCTTTCTGCATTTAGTCATTGCAGTTTTATTGGAGACCTTGGAAAGCTGCTGGGATATAGGAACACAAAAGACTAAGCTTTTTTTTGAAGTAACTCAATAGATGGACTTTAAAGAGCTTGGTATAAAGCTGGAAAAGGGATGAACACGCTTTCTTAGTCTTGGTGTTTCGGAGCTAGAGGAGGAGAATTGAGTTCTAGACCAACCTAGGATGCATAGTGAGACCTTGTCTGAGAAAAACAAAACACAAACCCTGCTTGTATAATGCTGATTAAGCTTAGAACCATTTTGGTGTATAAAGGTTTTCCAGGTGATGTAGGGCGGTGTTGCCTGTGTTCATCCAATCCCTGCTCATTTTACGCCAGTGTCATTGTGTGAGGAATCGCTGATAGTGAACCTTAAGATTTGCAGGAAAAGTAATATGTGTGTCTCTTTATTTCCTTGTTATACTTTGGGTGGAATTGTGTGGCAAGTCTTAGTGTTACTTACCACTTTGTGTTTTTGTTTACAGTTGAATCCTTGGCCGGAATATATTAACACGCGCCTTGATATGTATAATAAGCTAAAAGCAGAGCATGATTCTATCCTGGCTGAGAAGGCAGCAAACGATAGCAAGCCAATTAAAGTCACTCTGCCCGATGGCAAGCAGGTGGACGCGGAGTCCTGGAAAACCACGCCGTACCAGATTGCATGTGGAATTAGGTAAGCAGTACACCTCCTTTGACCTTCTACGGTTTACAGTGTAACTAAATGTTCGTTTGTTGTCTCGCCAGGTGTATCCTAATAATATTCTTACGTTTTTGCTCAAGGCGTTTAATTTACTTATTGAGATCTTTGAAAATCAAGGGGATGTGACCTTTGTAGTCAGGACTCAGTGTTAGTTTTTCTGTTCGGATGGTAAAGCTGCAGGGGCAGACAGCGCTCAGCTTTTACTTAAGTGTCTCAGTTGTGAGCGTATTGATGAAGGTAGGTCACATAACAGGGAAAGTTAAAACTGGTGTATCATGTGTGAAAAATATGTTTTGTTTATAAATTCAACAAAAAAAAATGTATGTAGTTAATCTTAAAGCCTATTGGATTAGAAGAAATTATGAGTAACAATTTTTCACATACTTTGTGACAGAAAAAGCTTTCTTAATCTTATTTTTTTTAAAGACTTATGTATTTACTTTATTTATTTTACTTATGTTTTGCCTGCATCCATGTCTGTGTGAAGGTGTCAGATTCCCTGAAATTGGAGTTACAGGCAGTTATGAGCCGCCATGTGGGTGCTGGGAATTGAGCCCCAGTCCTCTGGAAGAGCACTGGCTGCCATCTCTCCAGTCCCAACTTTCTTTTTCTTGATCAGATTGATACGTGGCCACTTTATCTGGACAGGGTCAAATGTCACACACCTTAGACCAGTTGTCAGCAAACTGTGATGCCAGCCAGAAGCCTTATATTTAAATGGCTGGAATAGAGCAAGACAGCTAAGAAGAATGCATAATATAAAGCTCATGTGCTCTCACAGAATGGGGCTGTGGCCTGTCCTGAATTTGACATAGACTGACTCCAAATATGTAAAGAATACTAGTAGCTAATTTTCTATTTGTAGAGCCATGGCTTGGGGGTACTGTGCTGTATTTAATACCTACAACACCTTGATAGCTTGAGAAGCAAGTGTTAAATGTGGACGCTCTGTTTCTACATCATTGTTTCATTCTCTCCGAAAGACAGTAGTTTTTAATAACTAGTCTTGCCAGATAAGCACCTGATTTGTTTTCTTTGAAGTCAAGGCCTGGCTGACAACACCGTTGTCGCTAAAGTGAACAAAGTTGTCTGGGACCTGGACCGCCCGCTGGAGACAGACTGCACTCTGGAGCTTCTCAAGTTTGAGGATGAGGAAGCACAGGCAGTAAGTTTCTGTCTAGTGTTTATTGTATTTACAGTAAAGCCTGGACCACAAGCCGCAGAAGGGGAGTTTCAGTGTGTCCTTGGGTGGATCAGGGGTTCTCGGGTGACCTGGAGGCCACAGTTGGTTATGGACATCTCACTATTACTTTGGGGGCCTTGATTCGCAATGGAAATCTTGCTTTGGGTCTGCTCCCATCTGTGTCTCTCAAACAGTATCTCATCGTATATCTGCGCAGACTAACACCATCCCATTTTTCTATACATTTTCAGGTGTATTGGCACTCCAGTGCCCACATAATGGGTGAAGCCATGGAAAGAGTCTATGGTGGATGCTTATGTTATGGCCCACCAATAGAAAATGGGTTCTATTACGATATGTACCTTGAAGAAGGGTAAGTGAAGACCCTGGATGAAGGGGAACTCTGAGTATACACAAAGGTGTAACTTTTAAAGCATTGTCAATGAAGGCGACAAATCTACAGCGCAGAGTATAACGCTGCTGCTAGTTCCAGTTACTGACAAAAGTTGAAGTATTCAGTTACAGTGAAATCTCTGGGATTGGTGGAAGTGTGCCCAGAGGCATGTTGGGAGATGAAATGGGCTCTCCTTTTCCTTGTTATGATGGAGCTTGGGGAGATGTCACTCATGAGAAAGTTCTCCACAATAGTGGGGTTAGAAGCCCGTGAAACTACAAGTATAATTTATAAAAAAAACTAACATTAAATTCTAGTAAATGATGCAAGGCTGTATTTTAAGTAGTAGAGAAAGAAATCCCTACATTGTTTCAAATGGAACCTGGAAAGACAGCTTTTTTTCTCCTGCAGGGGCGTGTCTAGCAATGACTTCTCTTCTCTGGAAACTTTGTGTAAGAAAATCATCAAAGAGAAGCAAACTTTCGAAAGATTGGAAGTGAAAAAGGAGACATTACTAGAAATGTTTAAGGTAAACTGAGCCTTAACCACTTTGATTTTATTAGCCAATCTTTGAAGTAGTGCACATAAGTTTCCTCTGGAAAAACTGAAGCATCTTCAAACCATGAAGTGCTGGTGTGCTCTAAAATGTGTGTTCTGACCCACATTCCAGCTGCATATTTAGAGATAAACACAAGAGGCCGTGGTGACGTCTTATTTCTCATTTTCAGTACAACAAGTTCAAGTGCCGGATATTGAATGAGAAGGTGACTACTCCGACCACGACTGTCTATCGGTGAGAATATTGAATGCTGTTGAACGCAGCTGCTGTGTTACCCTGCCTTTGCTAAACTGCCTTTCCCTTCATCTTTAGATGTGGCCCTCTGATAGATCTCTGTCGGGGTCCTCATGTCAGACACACTGGCAAGATCAAGACTTTAAAAATACACAAGGTAAAGCCTGCTGCGGATTGTCTAGGGTACTTCCGCCTCCCTTTCTATCGCTTCCTCCTTCCTAATGGCTTGTTTCTCATCAGTATACGGAGGGTCACAGCTTTTGTTTTCGATGCTGTGTACTGACTGGGGTATTGTATGTGTCGTTTGTACCCCAGTACTCATTACCAGGGTTACCATATGGGGACAGGGTTTGAAGGAGTCACAGAATCCAGCACTCACAGGCCACCGTGGCTTCCAAAGCTTTGAGACTCGGTGTTGGGGTTTGGCTAATGATCACCCAAGTGGCTCTTTTTCATACAGCTCATCCTGTCAGTTAGGCTGGCTTAAAATGCTGGAATGATGTGAGTCCCGAGTCCTGAGAATAATCCTGTCAGTTGCAGGTGCCTCCCATCATTTGCATGGCTTCCTCCCTGCTTTGCATGGTTCTGGGGGAGGAGCCCTGTGTTGCAGTAGTGATCATGGGGCTGTGATCCGGGGAAAGAACCTTCTTAAGAAAAGCAAGCAGAGGACTCTGTGCTGTGGAATGAGTCCACCCACCTGGGTAGACCTCAAAACAGTGGGAGATGTTACTAGGACTGTCTGTTGTGTGGGTTTACTTTTTAAGATCATTGTGAGAAACAGTATATGAAAAATGAGAAACGTTTACAGATTTAAGAGTTGTGTCATTGTTTGTCCTTGCTTTTAGAATTCGTCCACGTACTGGGAAGGCAAGGCAGACATGGAAACTCTGCAGAGGATTTATGGCATTTCATTCCCTGACCCCAAACTGCTGAAAGAGTGGGAGAAGTTCCAAGAGGAAGCCAAAAACCGAGACCATAGGAAAATTGGAAGGGTACGTTTCTGAACAGTGGTGTGTCTAGTTTGAACTTTCCTCCAGTTCATCTGAGTTGTGCCTGCTCAGCACTAAGATTCGTTTTGAAGAGGGTCTTAGATTTCAGGTTCCCTGATCTGGGAGCCAGTCGTGTCCACAGTGTCCTTCGGAAACATTCAGAGTCCATTACTGTGACTGAGGACAGTGCTGGGGACCCACGGCTTCCTGTAAACAGCATTTCAGAGCTGGCAGAAGTAGACTTTGGAAACCCATCTCATGGGTTCCTTGTGACGCTGTAGAGTCTGAATCTAAGAGATCAGTCTAGCTGTTTCTCCAGGGATATGGCAGGTCACCAGTGGATTCTGTGCTCTTTTTCCTTACTCTCTAGCTGCCTCTGACTGTCCTCTTGTCAAAGTTACGTTTGATTCTTTAAAACTTTTTCCTCTATAAAATGACATTTACTTGGCTTGGCTGCTAGGTCTGTCCTACTGCCCTACTGCCCTCTGACTCCTGGAAATAAATGACTTGCCATGAGGAAGCTGGCAGTGATGGGTGGGTTCCTCGCCAAGGGCTTTTAGCCATTTCCCTGTCTTTCATCATCAGGTGTTTTCCTTTTCTCTTTCTTGCTGTTCATATATGACAAAGAACAAAACAAACGACAACACCCAGATTTCAGGGCTCCGGGGACTTCTGTCCCATGTCACTGTTTCCTAGCATTGATTGGACTGACGACTGTCAGGAAGGTGACAGATTGGTGCTAAGCTGTTAATCATGTGCAATTCTATACCGTTAAATTGTACCCAAGAAGCAATGACATGTTTTCTTTTCTTTCATATTGGCACAATTAAAGCTTGGAACACAGTGGCAGATTTCTGAACTGAGGAACACCATTCATTTATACATTTATAAACAATTTTTTGTTCTTTTATCCAGGACCAGGAACTGTATTTCTTCCATGAACTCAGCCCTGGAAGTTGCTTTTTCCTACCCAAAGGAGCCTACATTTATAATACACTTATGGAATTTATCAGGGTAAGTTTTATTTGTTACTGTCTTCTGAAGAGTTAGGATATAAGATAATTTTATTAGCTTGGGTCTGCTAAAAGAAAGGTAAATCTGTATTGGAGGGAAAAAAAAATCCATTTTTTTTTAAGTTGAAGTCTGTGACTTCAGAGATGTTTAGGGGTTAGAGTGATTGCTGCCCTTCTAAAGGACCCAGATTCATTTCCCTGGCACCCACATCAGGTGCCTCCCTTAAGCACCAAAGGATCTGCTGGCATCTGCAGGTGCCCACATACACACAGCATTCCCTCAATAAACACATACACACACATAAACATAATTTTTTTAAAAGTTGGCTCTGGAGAGATGTCTCAGTGGTAATTGCTGCTCTGCCAGAAGACCTGAAGGCCTGAGTTTGGATAGCAGCTTCCAGTCTTGAAATTCCCAACCATGTATAGCTCCAGCTCCAGAGGATCTGATGCCCTCTTCTGGTCCCCATGGGTACCACACTCAGGTGGCACACATTCGCATACACATGCACACATGCACACAAATGTATCTTTTTTAATGTTAACAGTCTCATCAATTATTTAGAGTCATTCTGATGTTTGAGTTTGGTCTTGGAAGCGTGCAGACAAGCCCGCTCAGCACTAAGCAGAGAACAGCTGCTGAGCTTGAAGGGTCGGTGGTCTTTTACCCGAGAGTGTGTTGTGTCTCTTCAATCATTTGTATTTTCTTTTTAATTTATGAACTGTTTCAAGCATACATTTAAAGAAAAGAGTTAGGTTTACTTGCCACCAGATTTAACATATTTGCATTGGGCTATATTTGTCCACCGCTTTTGTAAAAAGAAAAAAATGAGTACATGCTGTCTTATTTTTAAGAAAGACCCCTTTAAACTGTTGTGTAGTTGGTGTGGTTCCTTGCCCATGTGTTTTTACACCTCCTTATCTATGTATCTGCTGTATTTTGTGTGTCCCTCAGCTCACATGGAGGTCTTGTTTATGTGTATTAGATAACATACTCCCGGCTTGTTTATGTCCACCTGTTCCGTGCTGTGGTCGCCCATGCCTGCTACAGAGAGCTTCTTCCTCCCACAGTAGCTTGTTCACGTTCTGTGTTCCTGTCCTGCTAGCCATGCCACGGCAGTTGTATTTCTGAGGTTTGGTACACCACCTCCAGATGGAACTCCTGAGTCAGGATATACGTGCCTGTGATTTCACTCAGTAGTATTAAATTGCTCTGCAGTTCTTTTCTGCCTCCACTAAGGTGAGCATTGACTTCCCTGTATGTGTATGTTCTGCTCTAACAGAGTGAATACAGGAGAAGAGGATTCCAGGAGGTCGTGACTCCAAACATCTTCAATAGCCGACTCTGGATGACCTCCGGCCACTGGCAGCACTACAGCGAGAACATGTTCTCCTTCGAGGTGGAGAAGGAGCAGTTCGCCCTGAAGCCCATGAACTGTCCTGGACACTGGTATCAAGCAGCCTTGTATTTTCTTTCTTTTTATTGAATTTCAATATCAATATCAATGTGTCTGCACCCCATGCCTGTGGATTCCTGCAGAGCTCAGAGGAGGGTGTTGGAGTTATGAGGTTGTGAGCTGCCCCCGTGGGTGCTAGGAACTACACCGTAGTGCTCTGAAGAGCAGCACTGCTCTTAACCCTCGAGCCGTCTCTCCAGCCCTGCAGCTTTGCATTGCGTTGCTGTTAAAGAGCTCCTTGTTCCAGATTCCTGTAGCGCCTTTGACAGATGTCAGTGTAGAAAGGAGACTAGAGAAGAAAGAGGTGTGAAGGGAGCCAGGAGAGGACATACAGGCAATAGAATATCTATGCCATGGAAGCAGAAAGGGAAGCTGGCACTCAGAGGGAGACAGGTGAGGTGGAGGGGATGTGACCAAGAACAAGACATAAGGCTCTCCAAGTTTGAAAGTGTCAGAGAAAACCCACTTCATCTGCTAACAACAACAGGAAAATTAGTGATCAGAATAAGACTGGAATACAACATTTCACACCGATTAGATCCACCCTTACAGACATTCAGGGGTGTCCTGGGGTTATAACAGCAAACAGGCAGAGTAGACTGCAGAGGGGGCTGTATGTGGGGCGGACCAGGAGACCAGTATTCCTTCCTTTTCTCCCTCCTGTGGAAAGAAATGTGTTTTAGCAGAACCCATTGCTGATGAGTTAATATCCTCGGGAAATCCTTGCCTGTGCCTCTGCCTCTGCCTCGAATTGTGAAAGCGGGTGAAGAGTGGCTTCTGGGAGGCCCAAGAGAGACACAGATGTAGATGGCCTGTCCCCGTGTGCAGCTCCAGAGGAAGGGGATTCAGGCAGAGCTGCTGAGGGTGACATCTTTCAGAATGGGGCCGTCCACATCAGAGAAACAGCCTTCAGTTTCTGAAGCGCTTTGCGTCTGACTAGAGCAGGTCTGATCCTGATTTCCAGTGTAGAAGTAATTTGTATGCGGCTAAAAATCTTTCTTCATTATGAGCCTATCATTAAACCTTTGCATTATTTGAATATAGTATTCATATTAATGGAAATGCTGAGAACGAGGATTTGACCTAAAGCCTTGGGACTACATCGCTTTATTCTCTCTTGGCCACAGTTAATTGCACTGTAAGCCACTTGTCATTTTATATTCCCAGAAGTGCTTCTGTTGCCCTGTGGAGCTTGGGCCTTGAAAAACGTTGCTTGTGGCAAACTAGAATCAGCAACTTTGACAGCCTTCCATGTTACTAAATAATATTTGAGGGAGAGTGTTTTGTGTGTGAATATTTTAAGTCGCCCAAGGCCTCACAAGTGCTAGCAGGCCCTCTGCTGCGGGACTGCGTCCTTCACCGAGTGCAGTTAAGTATCGGGGGTTTTGCTTTGCTTTCTCTTTCAGCCTTATGTTCGATCACCGGCCAAGGTCCTGGCGAGAGCTGCCTCTGCGGTTGGCTGACTTTGGTGTGCTTCATAGGAATGAGCTCTCCGGGACTCTCACAGGACTCACGCGGGTCCGAAGATTCCAGCAGGATGACGCACACATATTCTGTGCCATGGACCAGGTATAATGCCTTGTGGAGCAAAATCCTCATGACAGACAAATTTAACAGTGAGAAAAATAACTGCTTTTTTTTCTCTTCCTTAAGATTGAGGATGAAATCAAAGGTTGTTTGGATTTTCTTCGCACAGTATATAATGTCTTTGGATTTTCATTTAAATTGAATCTTTCTACTCGCCCAGAAAAATTCCTTGGAGACATTGAAATATGGAACCAAGCTGAGAAAGTAAGTGATTTCCTCCCCCGCCCCAGAAGTCTTAAGTGGCTATAAGCAGAAAATGGCAGTGTTTCTGGTGTTTGAGTGGGCTAATTTTTTCTGTATGGTCTTCAAGTGCTTCTGAGTTGCTGGATGTTTTCATACTCTGTCAGTTACTAAGGCGTAGCTTTAAAAAGGGGCCTTTGGTTTATTAGGAGGATGCCCCTAGCCCAACACAATTACACAGCAGACACTAAGTGGGGTCAGGAAAGCAGCCCGGAGACTTTTACATCTAAATTAGGTGGAAGGAAGGAAGGAAGGAAGGTTACAGATGAATAAAATGTCACATCGTTTCTGCTTTGTCTGTAGCAACTTGAAAACAGTTTGAATGAGTTTGGTGAGAAGTGGGAACTGAATCCTGGCGATGGAGCTTTCTATGGTCCGAAGGTCAGTCCCCTAGAATATTCGGGTAGCATGAATTTTAGTTGTGGGTAAAGAAGCATCCCTTTAAATGGGAAACAAAGAAAATTAAAAGCCTTTTATCATAACTCAATGTTTGCTTTTCAGATTGACATACAGATCAAAGACGCAATCGGCCGCTACCACCAGTGTGCGACCATCCAGCTGGATTTTCAGTTGCCCATCAGATTTAATCTTACTTACGTAAGGTGAGCTTCTGGTATCTGCTCTGAGCTTCCGGCCATACAGAGGACAGTATAAATAATAAGACACAGCAAATCCCTCTTTTCCGTAGCCACGACGGTGATGACAAGACAAGACCTGTGATCGTTCACCGGGCCATCCTGGGGTCGGTGGAAAGGATGATTGCCATCCTCACGGAAAACTACGGGGGCAAATGGTGAGGCCCTTCTGTTTGTTCCCATTAAATTGTGCGGGGGCGGGGACATCTAATGTTCACAGAATGGGGAAGGAGGCCAATGAGGAGAGCACACTGGAAGGAGTCAGACTCTGGCCCCGGTGTTTTAGGATGGGTCCTTGTTGGGGCTAGAAGTGAGGTAGTTCTGACTGGGACCCACTTTAGTCCTCAGCACACACATTCCCTGGAATACTTGTCATTAGAATTATTTTTTGTTTCAAAACTCGATTTGTTTGAATATTATATAAGGGGCTAGACAGAGAGAGCTTAGCAGTTAAGAGCACTGGCTGTTCTTGCAGAGGATCTCAGTAAGAGCCATACATAATTTTTAAAAAAATTTTTTTGTTGATATTTATTGAGCTCTGCATTTTTCTCTGCTCCCCTCCCTGCCTCTCCCCTCCCCTCTTCAGTCTTCCCGCAAGGTCCCCATGCTCCCAATTTACTCAGGAGATCTTGTCTTTTTCTACTTGCCATGTAGAGTTTATCTATATAAGTCTTTCTTAATGTCCGCATTGCTGTCTAAATTCTCTGGGATTGTGGTTTGTAGGCTGGTTTTCTTTGCTTTATGTTTAAAAACCACCTATGAGTGAGTACATGTGATAGTTGTCTTTCTGTGTCTGGGTTACCTCACTCAAAATAATGTTTTCTAGCTCCATCCATTTTCCTGCAAAACTCAAGCTGTTATTTTTTTCTGCTATGTAGTACTCCATTGTGTAAATGTACCATATTTTTCTTATCCATTCTTTGATTGAGGGGCATTTAGGTTGTTTCCAGGTTCTGGCTATGACAAACAATGCTGCTATGAACATACTTGAGCACATGTCCTTGTGGCACAATTGAGCATCCTTTGGGTATATACCTAAAAGTGGTATTGCTGGGTTTTGAGGAAGGATGTTTCCTGATTTTCTGAGAAATCGCCACACTGACATCCAAAGGGGCTGCACCAGCTTGCATTCCCACCAGCAATGCAGAAGTGTTCCCTTTACCCCACACCCTCTCCAGCATAAGTGGTCATCAGTGTTTTTGATCTTGGCCATTCTTACAGGTATAAGATAGAATCTCAGAGTTGTTTTGATTTGCATTTCTCTGATGACTAAGGATATTGGACATTTCCTTAAGTGTCTTGCAGCCATTTTAGATTCCTCTGTTGAGAGTTCTCTGTTTAGGTCTGTACTCCATTTTTTATTGGATTATGGGATCTTTTGGTGACCAATTTCTTGAGTTCTTTGTATATTTTGGAGATCAGACCTCTGTCTAATGTGGGGTTAGTGAAGATCTTTTCCCATTCTGTAGGCTGCCGTTTTGTCTTTTTGACCGTGTCCTTTGCTTCACAGAAGCTTTTCAGTTTCAGGAGTTTCCATTTATTAATTGTTTCTCTCAGTGTCTGTGCTGCTGGGTTTCTATTTAGGAAGTGGTTCCCTGTGCCAATGCGTTCAAGTGTACTTCCCACTTTCTCTTCTATAAGGTTCAGTGTGGCTGGCTTTATGTTGAGGTCTTTGATCCATTTGGACTTGAGTTTTGTGCATGGTGATAGATATGGGTCTATTTTCATTCTTCTACATGTTGATATCCAGTTATGCCAGCACCACTTGTTAAATATGCTTTCTTTTTTCCATTTGATATTTTTTGCTTCTTTATCAAAGATCAGGTGTTTGAAGATGTGTGGATTGATATCTGGGTCTTGTATTTGGTTTCATTGGTCCTCCTGTCTTTTCTTATGCCAGTACCAGGCTGTTTTCAGTACTGTAGCTCTGTAGTAGAGTTTGAAGTCAGGGATTGTGATGCCTCCAGAAGTTCTTTTATTGTACAGGATTGTTTTGGCTATCCTCGGTTTTTTGCTTTTCCATATGAAGTTGAGTACTGTTCTTTCGAGGTCTTTGAAGAATTTTGCTGGGCATTGCGGTGAGTCTGTCATAATTTGTTTTTGATTGCTTTTCCTCACTTTGTGGGTTTTTTTTTTTTTTACCTGAATATATGGATAGGTTTTTGAATTATTTTGTTCAGTTTTCCTGATCAGAGTAAGCAAGTATTTTGCCATATTTAAGAAGCCAAGCAGTTTTTAAATTGAAAAAGAAGTAAATAGAACATTCCGAGCCACATGACAGTGCCCAGTGGCTTCACCTAAACCCGAACGGCCGCTAAAAGGAGGCCAGGGTTAGCAGCACCCATGGTGGAGTCTTCCATGTGAACAGTAGAGGGTTAAAACTTTTGTAAAGTTATGTTATGCGTTACTGTCATCAGTAATTAAATTTATCATGCTTGTCAACAAAATAATCCTGTTTTAAAGTACACAAAATCAAATAGGTCCCTGGTGCATGTTCTCTGTGTACTCATTTTTTTTAAACATGAACTCGGGCTAAATTGGGAAAAGCCCACATTTAATGTGAGTTCATTGCCTGCTCCAGCCTTAGCCCGAGGCAGCGAACCAGCTTCTGGGCTTTCAGCAGTGTGACAGGATTCGGGAGATGAGGCCGTTCCTGTCATCAGTCTGGTTACTGTCCAATGAGCAGCATGAATCCTGTTACAGGTCTACGCTGAGGGCTGGATCTCCTTCTAGCCATCTTCCCTCATCTTTAATAGTTTGTCTTTCAAAAGCCAAGTTATAAAGGCCTGAAAGTAATGTTTGCATGTTTCAGGAAAAGATGCTGCAGGCTGAGCCATCTTTCCTTCTTGCATGTGCCCAAGCCTGTACTCACTGCTGTCGTTTCTTCCGTAGGCCATTCTGGCTCTCTCCTCGCCAGGTGATGGTTGTTCCCGTGGGACCAACGTGTGATGAATATGCCCAAAAGGTAATCCTTAAGTAGGAGTTTGCTTTACAGTTAAGGCTGTTTTTAAGCTAATTTTGCCTTGGGAATCTTGTTGTGTAGTCCCCGATGGCCTGAGTCTCAGTTTCCTGTTCTAGTCCCTGAATGGTTGGCGTTGCCAGCACGCGCCAGCACACCTATCCTGGTGACTGTGTCTTTAAGCTTTCAGGTTGGTGAGCTGTTGATTCTTGTCAGATCAAGGGCTCGCCACATCAGAGAGTAACTTTTCTGTTTGATAGGCCTGGATGTTGTCTTTTAGAGCTATTTCTAATGGTTTCGTGACCACATGTATTCCCTTAGTGTTTCAGATATATTTTAGTGTGATGTTATAAAGAAATGAATTAGCAAGCACAGCCTAAGCTGTATTATTACATTAGAATTACGTATCCCACTGAGGTGCCTGATATTTGCTGATTTGTTCATTTGCTGATGCAACTTTCCTTGGTGGCCTGAAATTCTTTTCATCTCACTGTGGCAAGGCAGTGTCTTGCCCTTCCAGCAAATATGTGAACAGTCCTGTGAACTTTGCACCTGAAAGAACAATCTGTTCTGCTGTCCATGCTTAGCAGCCAGTCAGGAAGAAGGCAGGGTGTGGTGGTGAGCCTGCATCACAGTAGCTGGGTGGGTGAAACAGGAATACACAGGTTTGAGGTCAGCCTGGACGATAGAATGAGACTGTCTTAAACACAGTGGTGGGTAAGCCGTGGCAGGATGGCTCAGTGGGTTAAAGTACTTGCTGAACAAGCTTAACAATATGAACTTGATCCTTGGGACCCACATGAAAAAGTCAGGTGCGTATATATGTAATCCCAGCACTCCCAGTGAGACGGAAGGTAGAGACAGTAGTCTAGAGGACACAGATGGTCAGAAACAAGACAGACTCTGTCTCAAGACAAGGTGGAAGTGGCCAGCAAGGTGGCTGGCTCAGCAGATAAAGATACTACCACCTGATGGTAAGTATCAGGCCTGATGACCTGAGTTCAATCCCTGGAACCCCTAAGGTAGAAAGAGAACTGACTCCCACAAGTTGCCCTCTGGTCTCCATATGCGTGCATGACTAGACATAGAATAATAATAGTAATAATAGTGAAATGTTTACATAAAATTTGGGGCAGTGAGCAGTATTGTTAACATCAAAATAGATGCTGAGCTGGGTAGTGGTGGCACACATCTTTAGTCCTAGTGCTGAGGAGGCAGAGGCAGGCGATCTCTGAGTTTGAGGCCAGCTTGGTTTACAAAGTGAGTTCAGGACAGCCAGAGGTGAACACAGAGAAAACCTGTCTTGAACCCCCCCTCAAAAAATGATGTTTATTCTATCTAGAGTATCAAAATTATACTCTGAACTCTTTTTTGGTTTTGGTTTTTTGTTTGTTTTGAGATAAAGTCTCACTGTTAGGTAGCTCTGACTGTCCAGGAACTTGCTTTGTAGACCAGGCTGGCCTCAAACTCACAGAGACTCACCTGCCCCTGCCTCTGCCTCCTGAGTACTGGGATTAAAGGCAGGCACCACCACAGCAGGCTGTGTATTCAGATCATAAGGCTGTTTAAGAAACAAGTGGGCATTAGATCAGCTGTTTAGCAGAGCTTCCCTTGTATTGTACATGGTGGTTTTATGTGCACAGCTGATGTCCTTGCACTTACATCAGCAACTTGGTGTGATCATAAGGGGCTTCTTTATGTTTTATTTCTTTAAAAAGTTGATTAATTTGATTTTTATTAGTGCTGACCTTTGCAGGTTTTCTAAAATATTTATTTTATAAGAGGAAATGTCCCTTTTTGTTCAAGTGCTGGGGATCAAACAGCTATGTAACACCTTCAGCTCCAAAATGTAAATTAAGTCATAATTTTTGTGTTATCAACTTCAATATTTATATTAGCATTTCCTTGCATAATTAAATTCATGAAATATGTTAAATTCTGTAACAAAATAAACTATGATTCTCATTTTGACTCCAAATTGTTACTAGGTACGGCAACAATTCCATGATGCCAAGTTCATGGCGGACACTGACCTGGATCCAGGCTGCACCTTGAATAAGAAGATCAGAAATGCACAGCTGGCACAGTATAACTTCATCCTGGGTAAGAAGCGAAGGCTCCCCACCATACAGGGAAAGCCACCGAAATCTGAGACTTCAGCTCAGTGAATCTTGGTTATGTATGACCTTGCTTCCTGCTGTAGGCAAGAAAGCCTTTAACTGGGGGCTTCCAGTTTCAGAGGCTGAGTCCATGACCGTATGGCGGGGAACAGCAGTTAGGCAGGTATGGCTGGGGCGACAGCTGAGAGTCTACACCTGACCCACAAGCCCAGGCGGGGGCGGTGGAGGGGTGGGATGGGGGCGGAGAACCATGCATTCAAGCACATGGGGGCCATTCTCATTCAAACCACAGGGTTCCCTCTTTGGTTTTCCTCACTTTTTTGTGGTCCTGGGAATTAGACCCAGTGATTGCATGTGCTTGGCTCCTGTAAGCATGATTCTAAATATTCAGTGTGCTCTGTTCGCTAGCAAGTTTAAGGATTAAAAAAACCTTCAAGGAATTGCTGTTATATCCTTTTTTTTTTTATTATTCGCTGGATTTAGTGACTCAGGATGAAAGTTTTAGGTACTTAAAGTAGGTCCTCTTTTAACTAAAAAATTTTATAACCCTAGTATACATGGTCACCTGTCCATCTGGTGTGTCTTCAGTTACAGGGTGGTTTCTGCTGTCCAGGACACATCCCACAGAGTCTTGTGTCTTATGTTTTAGTTGTTGGTGAGAAAGAGAAAGCCAGCGGCACGGTGAACATCCGCACCAGAGACAACAAGGTCCACGGGGAGCGCACTGTCGAGGAGACCGTGGAGCGGCTGCAGCAGCTCAAGCGATCCCGCAGCAAGCAGGCAGAGGAGGAATTTTAACAGGAACGTGGCCGGCACTGGCTCAGCCTAAAGGAGGCTTCATTGCGTAACCTTGTACACTGGGAAACGTGGGTTTATCATGAAGGTGGAATAGTTCTGCAGTCTGCATGAATCAGTCTTTGTGATCTGGACAAGTCTTAGAGAATGTGTTAGATGGGTATCAATAAAAGAATTGTTAAAATTATTTTATTCATTACATGTCTCAGCAGTGGAAAAATGGGGGGGGAGGTCATGTTTCAGTTTAACAGGCTTATTTTGTATGAATTCAATCAATTAAAAAATAAAAATTTTAAAAATGTGCTTAAAGAGCAGCAAGGATTGAATTATGGTGTTAAATTAAAATTTCCTACTACAGATATCAAGACCTGGTAATCCTCATGTTTCTGTGGAAGCACCTGGGTCAGACTGTGTGCCTTGGTGTCCAGCAGGCAGTGCTGGTGTGACTCTGAGGGTGTGTGGGAGGGCAGGTCACAGGTCACAGCATGTGCTGATCCCAGCTGGGATGGAGCTGGCTCTGGCTTGTTAGTGGTAAGGTGAGCATTTCTGTTTGAGATGACACATTTTTTTTTTTTTTTTTGGATTTTTGAGACAGAATTTCTCTGTAGTTTTTGGTGCCTGTCCTGGAACTAGCTCTTGTAGACCAGGCTGGCCGCGAACTCACAGAGATCCGCCTGCCTCTGCCTCCCGAGTGCTGGGATTAAAAGCATGTGCCACCACTGCCCAGTAAAAATGACACTTTTATTTCTTTCTGGGTAGAGAGCTTTAAAATAGCTGAGAAATAAAATAGAGAGCTGGTGTGCCTAGGAGTACTCTGGAGATAGATCTGACCAATTAGATAAAAGTAGAAGCCCCTGTGTAGACATTTTTAAAATTTTATTTATTTTTGTATGCTCTGTTGGTACAGTTTTAGCTCTGCCAAGAGAATACAAATTTACTAATGGAACAGTTGACATTTAATTTCTTCTGTGTTCTCAGGTTTTAAATACACTTACTTGAAATGACTATTCATAGAGCTGAACTCAACCAGAAGCAAGCACCAATGTCTAGGATTCTAGTCTGTAGTAAGGACACTTGTATTTATTAGTTTAGATCCACGTGTGACTGGATAGCATAATCCCATCCATTGGATTATTGCTTGTGGCCGCTCACCTACCTGTCTAAGTCTGACAGACTGGCTGTGTCCTGTCTGCATCTCTACTGTCTGGTGTGGGGGACGTGGTGGAGGGAAGGAATTTGCCCTTTCCCTGCTGGTCTTGCTGCCTTACGTTTTGCATAGAAAACAGTCTGGCTGACTGCTTCAAAGCGGTCTTGAAGTGGCTGCGAAAATGAAAAGCATGTATTGAGTAATGTAGTGAACAAAGGGAGGAGCGGGGTCAGCTGTGTGCTGTGGCACATGCGCAAGTGTGGTCCAGATATCGGGGAGCGCAGGAGGACCCCACAAGTTTGAGGCCCATGTGGACCTGATGGACTTGTCTGGGCTACCTAGCACCTGACTGGATGGGGGTAGAGGGGCGTAAGAGATCATCATTTGGTTACATTACTGTGGCCAGATTTCTGATCATGGTTCCTAGTTTACATACTCAGTTTCATCAAAGATGACTACTTTTTCTGTCTTCTTTTTGAGATCTTTTTGAATTACCAGGATTGAGCATCCTCCTATTTTTATGTGCTGTTGGATCTCACAGAAGGTTAGTCTTTTAATTCCATCTCTGAGCATCTCCTGCCCCTGGCTCTTCTCATGATATCCAATGCCAGCCAATCATTTACAGACCTTTTGCCCAACACTCGCTTTGCTTGCAAGTGCTGCTTAACTTATTGGATAAACGCCTAGCCTCTCCTTCAGACCTAGAGCTATGAGGTCAGTCCTGTGTGAGAAAAGTACTATAGAATTAGGACGAGTTAGATCCACTCCCTGTTGGTGAGTTCTGCTCCCAGCTGCTCCTAATTTGTCTCACAGGTGTGGCTCAAGGCCCTCCATAAGAGATACATCTCTCAAGTCTGTCTTTCTCAGCTTGTGTTTGGGCTTCGGGAAAGCACAGGACTTAAGAGTATTTCCAGCTGCCCCTTCACACTCCATGTGCTCAGCTAACTGACTGTGAGCTCCTTCCACTTTCTTAAATGTAGCTCACACTGGTGCCACCCCCCCCCCCGTGATTGATGTCTTCCTCCTTTTAAACCTAACCACTCTAAAGCTCCTGGACTTATGATATGGATTTACAGGTATGATCTGAGGGGTCAGAAAGGTGGGTTGATATTCTAACTGCAACTTCCTGTTGAGCAACCTTGGGCAGATATAACTTTTCTGAGCCTCTTGCTGCTTTGTCAGATGTATGTACTATATCTTGTGCGCAACTGTTATGACAAGACTACAAGTTTCATATAAGAAAGTATTGATATTCTCACCTGCTTCTACCCCAATAGTTACCCTCATCATGTCAACTTCTCAATGGCCTCGGACCTCTCAAACTAAAAGTGTCATTGTCTTTTCTCTTATACTGTATGTATTCCATGCTCCTCAGTGCTGACTTCAGCTTCTATAGAACTAAAATGTGGTTTCTAAAGAGCAAAAAGTGCTCTTGGTTACACTTAGAACTCAGACTCTAATGATAGAATTAGTCTGGGCGGTGAATGAACTGGATGTGATCCTTGCTCATGTGGCAAGAGAAAAAAAAAAGTCAAAACACTTGCAATCTCGAGGCCTACTTTGCAGAAGGGAGTGTTGGGTGTGGTAAGAGCGTGGTGGCAGCAGAATCCTGTGTGAAGGGCTGTGGAGAATGGACTGACAGAAAAGGTATCCTAAGGAGAGATGCCTGGACCAGTGGAAGAGAAGCAGCAATGGGGTAATGATGGATGCTCAGACTGAGCAAAAGAATGAAGAGTTGAGTAAAAGAAAAGATGCCATTTAAAGCAGCTTCACAACGGCTTGAATGTGTGTTGTTATGGAAACAGGAAGTGGTTTACCTGAGGCTTCCTTAAAGCTTGCTTCCCAAGGGATAATTTTTGAAGTTTTCAACTTCTCCAAGTGCGTTATGTATCTGAGGTAACATTAAATTTTAATTTAAGGAGTCATTCTCCGGCTACTGACATCCATCTGGTGAAGTCTGAACCCTGGGCATAACTAGGTATGAAAAATACAAATAGATAAATAAATGTAAAGTTTACCTTCAGACAGCAGAGGGCAGCCTTGCCCTCTTTATCCAGATAGACCCAGGCACAAAACAAGGTTGGAGCAATCAGTTAAATTACCTTAAGGTTAGCTTGAACTAACTTGAATTGCATTGTCCCCACCCCAGAGAGGAGCAGTGGACTCCAGCAACATCAGTGAATCATACTTATAACTTGAAACGGGGTTTTCCCTGGTCATTTTCAGTAGCCTCTTGGGAACTCCACTAGGGGAATAACCAATATTGGAAAGTACACAAGAGGCAGGTAAGGGCATTGGGACCATCCCTGTCGCCTCTGATGCAGGGAGGATGAAGGAGAAGTGTCCGGTCCAGAGAGACAGTGGAGCGATGTCTGTAAACAGAAAAGCAAATGCTAATGCAAAATAAACTCCTGTGCTCAGTGCATCCAAACAAAGCTGCAGAAGTTAACAGTGACGCCTTTCAAGAGAAAGGATCCCAAGGAGAGGAAGGGCTTTGTCATTCATCTTGGAAATAGACCAGCAGAGGTGTATTCTCTGAGGTCTGTGGGGTCTGTGTTTCAGGATCCCATCTGTAAGGTCATTGTGGGGCAGGTTGCTGTGAATATGTAGGAGCCTTCACACTGAACCAGTCTAATGAGAAGCCCAGGGGTCTCCGTTCTCCACTGGAATAAACAGCCTAGTAATTCTTCCGCCCTCCTCGCACCATTTGGGAACAGGATTAGATTGAAGCTAGCGTCTCTTGCAAACCACATATACACCAATGAGCCACTCTCCAGCCCTCTTTTTACGTTTTACTCTGAGATAGACTTCCATTAATTTGTGGAGGCTGGCCTTGAACTTATTCTATACTCCAGGCAGGTCTTGAACTTGTGATCTTCCTGCCTCAGCCTCCTCCCAAGTAGCTGGGAGTGCATGCTTATGTTTCAGACTAAACTTAAAAACCATTGTTTTCAGAATCCCTGTAAGCTGTAGGTGATTGACTGAGGTTGAACTCTGGCTCACTATGGGTCCTAATAGGCTACCAGGAGGGCAGAACTCTTGGTTAATGTACATAGGTCTGTGTTTCCTAAATTAGCTGCATGAAATTCTATTCTGTGGCTTTATTACAGTTTAATTCAGAAACTATCAGGAACTTCATGTTGTCACTGTTTTTTTGTTTTGTTTTGTTTTGTTTTTGTTGCTTACAAACCATGCTTCAGAAACAGTTGTTTACATGCATTGCTATGTAATGCTCCTTCCTCACTTACGAAGAGAGTTTCTCAGAAGTGGGATTCAAGGTCTTCCTATCTCTTTAGCTTTATGATCACTGTCTTAGATGGTTTAGTGGTGGGAATAAGAACAGCCCCCATATATCTGAATGCTCAGTCATCAGGAGGACCACTCTTTGAGACCAGGAGGTATGACCTTGACGGAGGAAGTGTGTAGTATGAGGCCGCTTGTTCATTTCCCGGCTGCCCAGATTCCTGGAA
This sequence comes from Dicrostonyx torquatus, assembly GCA_028555095.1. Lineage (NCBI taxonomy): Eukaryota > Metazoa > Chordata > Mammalia > Rodentia > Cricetidae > Dicrostonyx > Dicrostonyx torquatus. The sequence continues at coordinate 1,888,899 of JAQHUG010000237.1, read as the reverse complement.
TAATCACACAGAAACTATATTATTTAAATTACTGCTTGGCCAAGCACTTAAGCGTTTTGCTAGCTAGCTCTTACATCTAGAATTAGCCCATTTCCATTATTTTATATTTTACCATGAGGTTCATGGCTGACTGGCAAGGTTCCGCCTGGTGGCTTGCATCTTTCTCCTCTGGCAGCTCCATGGCTTCTCTCTGACTCTGCGTTCTTTTCCCCAGCATTCAGTCTAGTTTTCCCGCCTAGTTCTATTTCTGTTAAGCCACTGGCTGAAACAGATTTATTCATTAAACAATAAAAACAACAGATAGACAGAAGACTTCCCACACCAGAAGTGGGCCACTGGAGGTGGACTTTGAACTTTCAGAAGCCTACACTAAGCTTGGAATGGCTCTCTCTGCCTGCAAATCAGGCTGTGGCTCGCAGCTACTATTCCAGCATTGAGAGTGCACTCTGTTCCCACCATGTCCCCACCACACTGGTAATGGACTAATTTGATGAAACTGTAAGCAAGCCCACAATTAAATTCTAAGAGTTACCTTGGTCATGTTGTCTCTTAGTGACTCAAGCAGATGGTCTAATAAATCCATGCCAGATTGCCTTTGTTCCACTTGCTCACAAACACGAGTAATGGATTATTTCTCAAACAAAAACTACTTTCCCAATCAGGACTAAAAGGTATCAAAAAGCAATAAAATTATTTTATTAATTTTTCTAATAATAATAAGACAAACCTGTTGTGTGACAGAAATGTATACATTACTCCATTCAGAGAAAAGAATCACAATAATTTTGCTTAAAGATTCTAGCTTTGCTTTCAATGTAGAATTGGCAACAGTTCATTCCAAAAAGAAAAAAAGATAAATAAGACAAAGAGAAAAGTTTGAGTCTGTGGACAAACAAAAGCTGAAACAGAAAACAACTCTCATTTTGAAGTTCTGTTCCTCATGAGGCCAGCATAGGAGACAGAACAGAAGAAAGCACTGATGTTATCCTTCCTGGGAAGGATTCAGGTGGTGGGAACTCAGTTATTCTGACAACTGTCTCTGGTCTGTTTAGGAAATCTGGCTGTTACCTCATAATCCTGACTTTTTCCATGGTTAATGTCCTAGTTAGGGTTTCTATTGCTGTGAAGAGACACCATGACCATGGCGACTCTTATAAAGGAAAACATTTAATGGGGTGTCTTACATTTTCAGAGGTTTAGTCCATTATCATCATGGTGGGACACAGCAGCACGCAGGCAGACATGATACTGGAGAAGTAGCTGAAAGTTTTACATCTTGCAGGCCACAAGAAAGTGAACTGAGATACTGAGTGTCATTTTAAGCATATGTAAGACCTCAAAGCCCACCTCCACAGTGACACACTTTCTTCAATAAGGCTGCACCTACTCCAACAAGCCACACCTCTTAATAGTGCCACTCCCTTGTTGGGGGCATCTTCTTTCAAACCACCACATTCTAAACCCTATCCCACAATGACTTGTAACCATATCATAATGGAAAAGTTCATTCAGTCCAACTTCAAAAGTCCCCATAGTCTATAACAGTCTCAAACTTATTTAAAAGTCTTGAGTTCAAAGTCTTTTCAGAGATTCATTCAATCTCTTAAATTGTAATCTTCTGTAAAATCAAAACCAAAAAGCAGATTTTATACTTCCAACATAAAATGACATAGGATATACAATATCATTATGGAAGGGAGCATAGTGAGGAAATACTGGACCGAAACAGGATCTAAATGAGGTGGAAAACTCCGAGCGCTGCATCTCCATATTTGATGTCAAAGTGCTCTTCAGATTTCCAACTCCTTCCCGCTTTGTTGATTGCAACATGGTGTAGGAGGTTCTTCTGTCTATGTGTTGCTTTCATTTGGTTGAACCTAGAAACTGCCTTGGCCTTTTGATAGGGCAGCACTTAGGTAGGTGGAGTATACAGAACTGAATGCTGAGAAGAAGGGCAGAGGGAGAGCCTCCATGGAGCTGCCAAGTCAGACATGCTGAATCTTTCCTGATAAGCCACACAGATTGGTGAAAATGGGTTAAATCGAGATGTGAGAGTTGGCCAAAAAGAGGTTAGAGATAATGGGCCAGGCAGTATTTAAATGAATACAGTTTCTGTGTGATTATTTGAGGTGTAAGCTAGCCAGGTGTCTGGGACAAACAAAGGGACCCCGCTCTCCATACAATAGCAACAAACTTCTTTCTCTTGGGCCGTTCCACTTCCTTTTAGCAGCTCTCCTTGGCAGGTATCCCATGGCTGTGGAATCTCCAACATCTGGAGGTCTCCAGAGCAATCGAGGCTTCACCCTCACAGCCCTACACATGGCCTCCCTGGGCCTCCATTCAGGGACACCCCTGACATGCATGGCCTCAGTGGCTTTCCTTAGTTAAAAAGGAAGATTCCATAATGCCTTCCCTTCCTTTCTTGACTCTAAAGCCAGAACCATGTGGCTAAAGTTGCCAAGTTCTATTGTTGCTAGGGCTGGGACATACCCCCTTGTTCAATTATATCTTCACCAGCTTTCTGTTTTTCATGGCTACACCAGGCTGGGCTCAAACTCAGAGACACACCAGCCTCTAAGGCATGACCTAGCTCTAAGCTTTTCTTTAATTTCTTTTCCCAAGTTGGAAACTTATCTGGGTGGGATCTTGTTCTGAGGTCATCACTCCCTTTATTTCATTTCTTAATCTGTTTATCTCCTTGAAAACAGGACTTAGCCCCATTCCACTTTCTGGTGCTCCTTTTGTCCTTAAATTTTACATTATGTAATTTACCCTGCTCAGCTTGCTCCTTCTCATTATAAATTTTCATTAGAGTTGCCACTAATAGTTACATGACAGAGACTGTACTTAGCTGTTTTGACATTTCCTCTGCCAAGGAAGTTAATCTAAAACTCTTCACTTTAGCCTCAGGCAAACTTTTCAGAGTGGGTCAAAAAGTAGCCACAATCTTCACCAAAATATCACAAGAATGATTTCTAGGTAACATACTAAAATTCTCTTCTGAAGCCCCTTAAGCCAGTCCCCCAGAGTTGAAGTTAGTCTCAGCACCACTGTCTTCCACGCTCCTACTAGTATGGTCTATTAATCAGAGCTTAAAGTATTTCACTGCTTTCCTAACCCAAAGTACCAAAGTCTAAATTCCTCCAAAACAAAACATGAGCAGGCCTTTCACAGCAATACCCAATCCTGATACCAACTTCTATCTTATGGTTTTTACTGCTTTGAAGAGACACCATGATCAAGGAAAATATTCAATGGGATGGTGGCTTATAGTTTCAGAGGTTTAGACCATTATCAAGTGTGGTGGCACACAGACAGATATGGTGCTGGAGAGGTAGTTGAGAGTTCTACATATTGCAGGCAACAGGAAATAAACTGAGACACTGAATGGTATCTTGAGCATATATGAGACCTCAAAGCCCACCTCCACAGTGACACACTTCCTTCAGCAAAGCCACACATACTCCAACAAAGCCACACGTCCTGATAGTGCCACTCCCTTTGGGAGTCATGTTCTTTCAAACCACCACAGTAAGGTAAAAGTTTCAAGAGGCAAATATTTAACCTAAGTGCCTCTTTTTATTTCAGTCTTATCGTTGGGGCCTAAGACAGTTTAGTCTAAAGCAACAATCTCCTGTTATTTTTTCCTCAATCCCAATTGGAAGACAACAGATGACAGGGACACGGCAGTTCCTCGAGTCTGATATTTATGATGGATTACTGTCAGGGAGGGTGGCAGCAGAGAGTAATGTACACTGTGTCCCCAGCCTCCCTGCCTGGCATCTTTTCATTCACTCACTCTGGGTACCAGGCTCCACCCAGTGAAGCTCCCACACTGCATGGACGCACACCTGGAAAAGGGACAGTGCCCGCTGATTGTCATTGTGGTCAGAAAATATAGCATGTCACAAAAATTTTTGTGATACTTGTATGGCATTACTTGTACAATAAGAACTAACTGGAAGTAAACATTGATTTTATTTAAAGTCTTCATTCCCTGAAGAAGAGTCACAAAGCCCTGTTGTTAGGAGAACTTGCAAGGATATTTTAGTGTGTTCATTTTGGTTAAATAAAGTGGCTAGCAGGATCAGGCTTTGGGGACAACCCACATAGAGATGGGACTGTAGAGAGAGTTACATAAAGATACTCTCTTAATTAGGTTTTTATTGCTGTGAAGAGACACCATGA
>JAQHUG010000237.1:1840041-1875084 GCA_028555095.1 Dicrostonyx torquatus | reverse complement strand
TTTCTTTATCCTTTGTGTATAGGAGGGCTACTGATTTTTTTGAGTTGATCTTGTATCCTGCCACTTCACTGAAGGTATTTATCAGCTGTAGAAGTTCCTTGGTAGAGTTTTTGGGGTCGCTATGTACACTATCATATCGTCTGCATATAAAAGCTCTGAGAACCGAGCTATAGGTATTGCACCTAGAGCACTCATGCCTCTATTTTCTAGACAGTATCTTCCTTCTGGAACTAACATCAGGGAACTTCCAGCTCAGCTCTGATATTAGCCCCACTGAATAGTACTTAGGTCATGCACCAAACTACAGGAAAAAAAGTCTATTGCCCTTTGGCTTGAAGTATAGCATGCGTATGTCATTCATTTGTCCCAGCTTAAATAAAGTCTCTTTAAAACAGGGTGGCAAGGGTCTTTGTAATGTCACCTTTATGCTAACCAGAATATTGGTCTCTTAAGGACATCCATGATCTAGGACGCACAGCAGCATGTGAATACGTTAGATTGCACAGCCAGCTATAGCCAGCTGTTGAATGGCTGACATTAAGGCAAGGGGATTACTCCAGTTTATCCAGGTGAGCTCATTAAAAATGATTGCTGTATTAAAGGTCCAAGAAAGAGGCAAAACAGAATCAGAATGATGATGTGATAAGGGGATCCAGTGCCAAGGAATGGAGGCAGTCTCTAAGGATGCTTTAAAAAGGGCAGAGACTCACTCAGAGCCAAGAGAAACACAGGCCTACTGCTACACTGATTTTAATCTAGAACAGCCTACAGCACCATAAGAAAACAAATGTGATGTTTTACACACACACACACACACACACACACACACACACACACACAAATGTGCTTACACAAAAACAATCTAAAACAAGCTTCCAGAAAGGAAAGCCAGCAAGATTTTTTTCTTTTCACTTTCCCTCTTTTTTGTTTTGTAGCTCCAACACCAGCTGTTAGCTTGTGCGGCACGTGGCCAGGTGCCACAATCATTGTGTTGCTTCTTCTTTCTAGTGCAGAGTGGGAAAGTTACCATGAGAAATACTCAAGAACTGCAAACGTGAAGGGACTCATTTCAGCATGTCTGCATTATAGCTCAGCACACTCGTAGGCAACAAGGAGTTGCATCCATCTGCCTGACTTACTGTCCTCTTTTGGAATTGTCCAACATGGACATGGGTCCTGGGGCTCTGGCTTGAAATGAAACATCTAGGTTAACTGTCGACTGGTGTTAGTTAAGCAAACCAGCGGAAAATGCTCAGACAAAAGCAGTAAGCATATGTTTTGACGATAGGCTTGTGCACAGTCTTTCATCACCAGCAACAAAAATAGATCTTCAACATGACAGAGCCAGAAAGTATCAGTGGCAAAGGCTTTTCATCCCCTTCACACGTCCCAGCTGAGATGAGCCTCCAGTGTCATCAGTCCACACAGAACTTCCTTCTCTGTCTCATGGTTCCACTTGGCCCCTCAGATCTTTCTTTTCTTAAGTAGCTGTGTGGTCACCACTCCTCTGCAGCTACGTCTTCCCTGCTCTGAAGGATGCTGGAAAGCTATGACCTCCTCATAAAGAGTCCAGGATGATAGCGATCCTTGGCACTCAGGAAACAACCACACAGGGCGGGGTTCTATTCATCTGAAGTGATGATAAGGATTGCCTCATTGAGAAAAGCCAATCGCTGCTGTCACTGCTTCTCTGTTCACATCAGATCTGACTGATTCAATACCAACTGAGAGGAAGAGCTCAGGTTTCCACCAGCTGTTCATTCGTTAATTAATTCAAGATATGTTTATTATATGCCAGGAAGCTGTCTATGCCCTGAGGAAATGAGAGAGAGCAGTGCCATTGGCACTCTAAGTCCCTATTCCAGTGGGGAGAACTGATAAGTAGAAAAGAATACGTGCTATGAAAACAACATGACAGGAAGGGTTACAGCATCCTTGGGGCTTGGTCAAGCTTACAGGTTTAAGTAAGGTAGTGACAGAGACTTCACTGCAAAGATGAGATGCCAATAAAATCAGAGGGAATGATAGTCAGAGGGAGCCAAGAGGAGATGTTGTGTGCATGTCTAGGTAAAAAGCCTTTGTAGGTATTGTAAGAGGGTGCGGGTTGTGTTCCCAGCATCTGAGAGAAGCACGGGCCTTTTTGTTCCGTCCTGCCCGGCTCCCTGGTTGCACGGCTGCCAGCCCGCTTTTGGCCCTGGCTTATACCCAGAATAATTACACACAAACTGTATTTATTTAAATACTGCCTGGCCCATTATCACTAGCCTCTTCTGGCTAACTCTTACATCTTAAACTAACCCATTCTGAAAGTCTGTGTGTTACCACGAGGTGGTGATCTTACCGGGAATAATTCAGCATGTCTGACCCTGATGGCTTCATGGCGTCTCTCACACTTCCTTCTGTCTACTCCGCCCACCTAAGGGCTGTGTCCTATTCTATAGGCCAGGCAGCATGCTTTATTTAACCAATGAAAGAACAGAAATACAGAAGAACCCTCCTATACCACCTAGGAGAGGGAACAGCACTTTCAACGATCCATTATTACCAACTAGGGCTTGTTTACATCACTTCCTAGCCTGCTCTCTATGCACAGGGCTACTCTTTGAATGCATCTTTTCTTTTGGAGTTTGGACCATGTAGGCAATGTTTTCCTGCCTCGCCCTCCTGCTCCCAAATAGCTAGCAGCTGCTTCCCAGATAACTGACTCAGAGACTTAGTCTACCACATCTGTCCCTTAGTTCCTGCTACAGTTTTAATATTGTTAAAATATGATCCCAGCCTGGAGGGATAGCTCAGCCGTTAAAGGCTAGGCTCACAACCAAAAATAAAATATGGTCCCTAAGGGTGTATGTGTTGAAATCATCCCTGCTGTGATGTAGGAATGGGGTGGGAACTTAACCCACCTGTGGAGTTTAGAAGGATTTGGATGCTGATAAGGCATACAGTCATCAGCATATGCCGCCCCTAGTGGGCTGAAGAAAGATTACTAGAGTCATCCACACATGGCTCAGCTATTCACCATGTACTGTCCTTGCCAGGTGTAAGACTGTCACTTGAAGCTCCTAGACATCGGATCTGCAGAACCATCAGCCGAAATAAACATCTTGTCATCAGCTATGTGGCCTCCAGTATTTGAGGGTGGTAATGAGAAACACTTCAGTATATGTTCCCAATATAAAATATCTATCCATTTGTTAGTGCCTGGAACATTAGATTCTGCTTTATAAAATTATCAATATGCAGCATGATTTTTTTTTTACTTTTAAAAGTAGCCATTTCATATGGTTCAAAAAATGGACCTTGTTTGTCAGAGTTATAGGACATGACCAAAAAACTGCTTATCATGTTGGCACCCATGCATACCTTGGAGGAAAGATTTGATACATGTTAGCTGTCTTCTTTTCCCCCCAGTCCCAAGTTTTAGCAGCTGAACCTTTCCCACACGATGTAGGGAACTCTTATTTGACCCTTCTCAGTAAGTGGCCTTTGATAATGGTCAGTTTATCATGAACTGAAGGGAAAGACATGCTCTGGGGACAAAGAAGGCAAGGCAGTCTTGAGACTTCTCAAAGGGCTGGAGCCAGAAGGCATGGCAGTCTTGAGACTTCTCAAAGGGCTGGAGTAAGAAGGCAGGGCAGTCTTGAGACGTCTCAAAGGGCTGGAGTAACAAGGAAGGGTAGTCTTGAGACTTCTCAAAGTGCTGGAGTAGTGCCTTCAGGTGGAATTGTTTTCTGCTGTTGCCCTAAACGTGGTGTTGGGTGCTTTTCCTCCCTCGTGTTGATGTATGGGTACTGGAAACACACCTACTGATGAAAGTGGGGTTTTCAAAGAGTGGAACCCAAACAGGAGCAGTGATATTGAAGTCACGGGGAAGCTATATCTAATGTCTCAGTTCTTCTGTCTATGTCACTGTGGCACTACGGCCAAGATCATGCATATGAATTGTGAATAACAGTTGCCACCGAATGTTAACCTTGCCAAAGCTGCTGGTTGGACTGCATGTGTGTTTTTGCTGTGTCAGAAACACAAACACATGTATATGTGTCTTTCCACAATGTCAGAATTTACCAAATAATTAATTCACAATGGTAGTAATTTGTCAGATACTCCCACTTTGCTTCATAATCCTGGCCAAATCATACACAGGTTCTTTTATTCCAATGTGAGCTGATAATAATATCTCTATTACTAATACTGACACATATATGTAAAGGGGCATACGTGTGCCATGGAACATGTGTGGTGATCAGAGGACAATTTACAGGAATTAGGTTTTTTTCCCCCTTCAAGGATCAAACTCAGCTCAGCAGATTTGGTGGCAAGTGACTTTACACAGTGAGCCACCTCACCACCCTCCCCTTTTTGTAAGACAGGATCCCAAATAAACCCAGCTGACCTCAAACTCACCATGTAGCTGAAATTGGCCTAAACTCCTCCTTGCTTAGCCTCCCCAGTGCTGGGAATGCAAATATGACCAATAGCATTCAGATTTCATTTTCTCAAACTACAAATGTCCTTGCCTTCTTCCAGACCTCTGAGAGGTTCTGGGCCAATTGACTTACTGGGTCAAGGATTTGGGAGTTGAGAGCCTCTCTGTCTTTAGAGCATCGGTAGAAATATTTCTTACAAAGTTTGAGGTACTCTCCAGACCTGAGCCAATCATTGGCACATGGGCAAAATCCACTGCAATTTATGCAAGTCTCCCCATGTAACTTATTCAAATTCAGTGCTGAGAGCCAAGGACTGAAAGTTTGCGTCATAAAAGCTCCCCTTAGGAAAATTGCGAGCGATAATGGAAAAGAGTCTAAGGAGACAAAAGGGCAATGGCCAGACACTGTGACTTTGACCTGTAGTCTCCAACCTGACCAGAAGAACAAGCCTAGAATAAACAAACAACCCAAGAAATCATCTTCCTGTAAGTCAAGATTGCAGGAAGCCAACATCAAAATAAATAGACTATTTTTTTCATTTAGTTTGTGGTCTCTGTTTATGTCTATAGGACAAGACTGGATCAGAAACTGAAAGTCTGGATTAACGTGGGAGAACAACAGAGCTCTTGTTACTCAAGATGACAGAAATAGTTGAAGAGACAACCAGCACAACTCTGGAGGAGCCAGCCTCCGGTGACAGCTGAGTGGCAGGAAGTGCACTTTGGGCCAAGCATCTTTACCAGATCCTTCCTCATACATCAGTCTGTATAGGAATAAAGAGGCTCTCACAGAGGTCAAATACTGTCAGACCCATCTTCCCAGCTGAGACATAGATAATAGATGCCCTTGGCTCTTGGTTCTGAGTGCCCTCCTTGGCATGCCATTTCTGGTAACCGTTCAGATGGAAAGGAAACAGCCAATTCTCACACACTTGATTTGAATTCTTAAATCAGCACATCATGGTTGGTGACTTGATAAGGAGATACTGTTTGAATTTGGCTTCCTACGGTGATGTATGAAAGGTATTTGTGAGGAAATGATTCATAATAACCTATAATTGGGATGAGAATGAGCTTCTTTGTTTAAGTACAGAGGAAAGCTAATTGGTACTTAGAGTTAGGTTTTTCCCACATATGGCCTGGCCTGCATCCTTTCCTTCTGAGATTTTGATGAGTCACGTTCTTGGCAGTGAGCAGAACTGGTAGGCGGGAATGGAGGCCGAGGGTCATGAGGTAGGTTGAGAGCATATGTCACAGTTTGAGTTGAAAATACATTGCTTCTCTTTCACTCATCTCATTATAGCCAGGCAAGTCATGGTTTTACAGCCTGTCTTCCTTGGATAGTCTTCCGAACCCCTGGACTGCCAAGTTTATTGAGGCACCAGTTTTCCAGACCTTCATATAGTTCAGTGGTTCTTAAACTGTGTATCAAGAATCCTTTGGAGGAGTTAAATGAGCCTTTCACAGGGGTTGCATATCAGATATCTACATGTCAAATATTTACATTACAATTCATAACAGTAGCTAAATTACAGTTATGAAGTAGCAATGAAAATAATTTTATGGTTGGGGGTCACCACACCATGAGGAACTGTATTAAAATGTCGCAGTATACAACATGGATCCTATTTGACTATGGGTTTTGACTCCTATAAGAATGAGCAGAGGCTCATGGTTAGACGTTCTCATGATCTGTACTAGTCCTGAAACCAGAGTGAAGCAACTGAGGCCTCAGTTCTGCACTTATTTTAGAAAGACAGCATGTCAGAAACGTGGAAATACAAACATCTGTGGTTTAGTGAGAGCTTCGTAATCAACGGAATAAACAGGAATGATTGAAGTGGGGTATACACACTTGGCTCCCCAGGCCAGAGGAGGGTGTGGCCGAGAGCCTTTGAGCACAGTGTGGAGAACTGGGACCTAAAAATATTCAAAGAAAGTGTTGCTTAATGGTCCTTGAGGGGCCTGTCACATCAGATGCCTGGATAACTGAAGGCTCCCTTCATTCTGCTCCAGTGTGGTGGATGATTTCCATTGTCTATTTGACGGGAACTGGAATCAATCAAGTCTGGGCACATCTGCTCTAGGAGGGATTTTCTTGATTAGGTTCATTGAAGTTTGAAAACACCATAATGTGAGCTCACATCAAAATGTGAGCAGCACCTAGCACTGGCCGTTCAAATATGATGTGGTCCGGGGGGAAATGTTTGCTTTTTCCCTGATTGACTTGATGTCTCACTGATGAGTTCTTGCTTGTTCACTCATTAGTTCTTCTATCCTGCTGCGGTTGCCACCACTACCTCCTCTGTCATCCTTCAATGACACCAAAATTCAGATTTTTCAGGTTTTCAATACGAATGAAGACCTATGGCTCTCTAGGACTCTCTCTGCCAAGCCTTCACTATCAGAATGGGAATGCTGAGAGCCTCCTGGACAGAACTGCTGCTACAGGATCCCAGTCTCTCCAGGGTGAAGACAGACTGAACTGCTACTGGATCCCAGCCTCCCCAGCATGGAGACAGGCATTGCTGTACTCTCCAAATCATACAGTGTACGATAATCTAATAAATTCCTTTAATGAGCCAACTTGTTGAGCTCCAAAAGGAGCTCAGCTAGGTGAACTTCCATTATGTATCTGGATTTAGTCACCATGCAGGAATCATTCTGAGCCTGTCCACCAGGTTCTCATGGGCAAGGCTGGCTTGTTCAGCCTGTCAATCACAAGGGCAATTCTTTAAGGAAGATGTAGGTGATGCTGGACAGAAATAGGGAGAAGGCCTGGTACATAGGCTGTTTTATGACTAAAATCCCCAGCGTATATGGACCATATCCTCTTACCCTTAGCCTCACAACTGCCAGAGCAGCGTGGAGCAAGTATTGTTCAAAGATAAGGCAGAGGGATAGCTATTGGGGGAGGCCGCCCAGACTCCCCCCAAAAATCACAGAAATCTGTACTAATTGCAATACTGTTTGGCCAATAGCTTATTTCTAGCTAGCTCTTATAGCCTAAACTAACCCATCTCCATTAATCTGTGCATCACCACGAGGTCATGGCTTACTGGCAAAGTTTTGGCGGGCTCCATCAGAGGCATTTGTCTCCTACAGGCGATTATATGACTTCTTCCTGACTCTGCCTATTCTTTCTCTCTCTCTCTCTCTATATATATATCTTTCAGCCTGGCTATATTCTGTTGAGCCATTGACCGAAAGCAGTTTCTTTATCAACTAATAAAACAACACATATACAGAAGGACCAGATATCAACCTCTAGGAGGTACAGTAAGCAGCTTTAGAAAAGGTTGGAACATTCTTTTCTTGGCTCCCTAGGCCACAAGGGGCTGGGGTCTGCAAAGAGCAGGGCTCAAGCTATTGCAGGCCCAGGGCAGAAAAACCCATTTTAGTCCACTCAGCTGAGAAGCTGTTGTGTCCTCAATCCCTGGTGCTGGTGGCTGGACACAGCAGGACTCTGGACCAGTGCTCTTTCATGTCTCTGGTACTTTGTTCCCCAATCTTACTCTTAACACACGACCCCTACTACCATTCCTGCAGCCGCATCCTCCATCAAAGATGGGTTGCTCTCTCATTGCTAAATATGAACCCCTACTATCATGCCTACAACCGCATCCTCCATCACATCTTGTTGCTGAGGACGACCTCTGCATTCTCCCTTTTACCTTTTCCTCTTGTCTTCCCTAGTCTACTATGAACGTTGTCTCTCCCTCCTCCATGGTCCGTCTCAGTGTACTTGACTGCAATTAATAACTCCGCCTATTTTTAATATATCAGTTGCCCAAGGAATAACCTATCAAATGATCTTCTGGTGAAGGTGGACCTTGTGCTATGAAAATGCATAAATATAAGCATAAGACTGCATTGCATGAATAGATGGGTTTTAATTTGCTATTTGTCTAAAGAAATAAAATCCTCACGAGGGAGGCATACAGTTATAACAGGTTCAATTCAGATTTCTCCCCTCTCAGGAATCTGAGGATTTAGTTTAAAGGTAACCCTTCTTTATTCCAGAGTTAGGTCTCCCTTAAGTAGGAGAAGAGGCAATGGTTGTAGTATAGTACTTAAACATAGTATTGGAACATGTGCTTAGAATAAGATTCTATGGTTGATTCTCAGTACTATTAACACACACACATACACAAAAAATTGGAGAGAGATGTATTAATAAGCTTGTCATCTTATTTCAACCATCCTTCTTTTCTGAGACTCAGTGCCCATTGAAGCAACCACCAGACACATGCAAGCACACGTTATGTGCATCAGTAGTTCTCAAAATATTGCAATAAAAGAGCTGATTTCTGGGGCTGTGCAACACATCTGTTTCCCAATCCACATGGGTTAAGGGGAGCTAATTTAATCTCCCAATTCATTAGTTCATCTATTATCTGTAATCTAAAACAGATGAAGACAATCAGCAGAGGACAAACTGCCCTGCTATGCAGCCTATCTATGAAGCCCCACAGCTCCATCTGTTGACTTGATTCTTAGCTATCCCCACCAAACTGGAGAGAGGTGTTCTTGCTCATTAGGTGATCAGCACTGCCATTGTTCACCACTCTAGTTCTTTCTCACAGGGGGTTTCTTTTCCTCTTGAGACTTGATGCTGATTTGAAATGAGAAATACCAGCTTTGGTTGGCAGGAGAACAGCTTATCTCTTCAAGGTGGCCACCTGGTTGCAGACGACTCATGACAGTCAGGTTCAAGTTTGCAACCAAGACTAGGACTATGATGGGTACCATGTGTCCATGTGTCGCTGGTAATTTGCTGAGGGTCTACATGAGGCTAAACCAGAAGAGACCCTGTGTAGAAGCCATGGGTGATTCACTTGCTGGTCCCAGCTCAGGTACCAGTGTACATATATTAGAGGACCTGCAGAGGATTCCAGCTGGTAGGAGCTCAAACCACTGGAGCTTACCAAAAAAATCAAGCATTCCTAAAAACAAGCAAAGTTGGTCCCAAAGAATGTAGAAACAGATTTTCAAGGCTGTTACAAAAGGCGGGAGACCCCATTGTAATCTGCGTTCAGCTCTGCTTTGTGTAGAGCTTACTGGATGTTTTAAGGAGGGAAAGTGAGGTATTAGGGAGGGGGGTTATGTGGGGACTTGTAAGAATTAAGAAAGCAATTAAAAATTATAAAGAGCATGTGGAGGAATGGTCCTTATGAATTGCTGTGTGTACTTGCTGGCTGGCATTTATCAAAGTCTGAATTGTGCTCTCTTCTAGGAACTGAAGGACTTGAGCCCTATCCCTCGAGGTGATTACATTTAAAAGGAATGGCTTTCAGGCCCCTGGGACTTCTGGACTGTGGGAGATATTCTTTCCAAAGACAAAATGGAAGAATTTATAATTGTAAGTTTTTACTAAATGCTTTAAGAAAAAGCATTTAGCACAGGTCACGGGCCTATGCTGTTCTTTAGAACAAGTAATAAGTTCTCTAGCAACCTTGAACTTTATCAAATAGTAATCTAGGTGCAAAGGGGTGTGTCACTATACAGTCTTTGGCTTCTAGAAACCATTCAGGAGTTCGATTATAATGAGCAATGCAGAGGTTTGAATGAAGTTATTTGTTTGGTTGGTCTTTTCACGCTGTGGTTTGATAGAAACTCCCGGGAATCTTCCTGCCTTAGGCTCCTTAGAGCTGGCACTGCAGATGTGTGACAACATCCCTGACTTTGGTGGAGTGATCTTTATCAAGATCCTTTACCATTTTCAGTACCATGGAGGAGAAATAAGCTGCCACTCTGGGCTCTCAAGTCCTGTCTGACTGGATATGCGTCCACATAAATTAATAGTTCCTACAACATGTTGGGGAATAGTTTGTAATGCAGGAGAAGTACTTGTCACATATGTTTTCTGAGCACAAATCAGCCTGTTAAGGAGCTGGGATGTTACGTCTGAAGAATATTCAGCGACTGGCTACATGGGTTCAAACAGGAAGATTCCTCTTTGTATGCCTTTTTTATGCCTATGGTTTAAGCCCTAAGATGATGCTCGGTAGTGAGATCGGGATCTTCAAGCAGGAAGAGCAAATCATGGGTCATCAAAGCTGTTTCAAGTATACTGAAAAAAAAATCTCAATTAGCTAAAAGCTTCTTGAGGGGGTTGTGGTAGAAACTCTATAGTAGAGAAGGGTTATCAGTGGTCAACAGTGAGTTTCTCCACTGGCTAGACTCTAAGAAGTCATGCCACAGAATGTCAGCAGACCAGACTTCAGAGAGCCCTAAATTCAGCCTTAATAATTTCCACCCAAGAAGCCTAAGGCAGAGCATCCCCTCATGGTCTTGACGTGGATAGTCTCCATGATTGAGGAAATGCTGTAAAGTTTTGTTTTTTAAAATGCACACTTCAAACTCCAATGGCTCAAAACCATTTCTTTCAACACTGAATCCAGTTAATGAATCAGAACTGCTTTCTGTTCTCTTTTTCCTTGCTTTCCACATCCCTTGTATGCCGGGCCTTTGTCCAGCATCTTTGCTTCACAAGTAGAGTCATCCTACCTACGTTTGCTCAATGTCACTAGGCGTCCTCCCCTGGCCTGATGTGGCATTAAAAACAAAGGAACAATCTCTGCTACAGATTTGCCCAAAGTCCATAAGTCAGCTAGAGCTGAGACCACTGCTCATTTCTCTGCTGCTAATTCAGACAAAATAGGCCATTTCCTTCCCTAGCACTCGATGTCTCCTTCAAGCACCGGAAAGAACTCAGGGAAATTATTAGTATCAGATATTAGCTGAGAGGAAACAGGGCTCTTCAGGCTCATCTGATGGATCCTGTGTGAGTGAGCACCTCCAGGATAATTTTGTTCCTAAATACTTTTAGGGCTCCTGAAATCTGTGTGGCTGTTTCTGGAACTTCAGTAAATTGTGCTAGCTATGATGGGAGTTTAGCTCTATGTCTTGGGTCTGAGTGACTCAAAAAGTTTAGCTTCCAAATACTATCTCTCATAGGTTAAACAAGGCCACCCATTCTTGCTCCTTAGCTTGGCATTCACTATCTAATTAACAGGTTTTATTTACTCTTTACTCTTGAAATTTTCATATATGTTTACAATGTAATAAGATTATATATACAATCCCCCCCACTTTCTTCTCCCAAGTCTCCCTATATTTCTCTTCAACATGTCCCCCTCCCAATTTCCTAGCTTCTTTTTCCTAAAAATAAAATAAAATAAAAAAGAAATCCGTGAAATTCCATTTAGTGCTGCCCATCTGTGCATGAGCTGTGAGGTCATTCACTAGAACATAGGAAACACACCAGCTGGAACACCCTCAAGTGGAATGGTTCTCCTTCCCCCTGCAGCTAACAGCTGCCAGCAGCTCCTCAGTAAGATCTGTGGGGCCTGGAGAGCGCCTCCCCCAGACAACATGAAAATTTTAATTGGTTTGGTGGTTTGAATAGAAAATGTTCCTTTACAGTCTTGGGCATTTGAACACTTACTCCCCAGCAGGTGGCACTGTTTGGGGAGACTTGGATATAGCTGACTTGTTGGAGGAAGTATGACACAGGGTAGGGGGTGGGTTTTGAGATAAAAATATCTTGCCTACTTCCGGTTTGCACTCTCTGTTTTGTACTTGACATTTAGGATGTGAACTCTCAGCTGCCCGTTTCTGCCATTATGCCTGAAGTCCGCTGCCATGCTGCCGCTATGACTGTGGACTCTAGAACTGTAAGCCAAAACAAAGTTTGGTCAGTGTGCCACATCACAGCACTAAGGTAATGAATCCAACAGCCTGTAGAGAACCTTACTATCCTATGAAAGCCAGCCAGCAGGGAGAAGCCAACTAGAGATTGATTTCTCTGCATCTTGTAGTCAAAGTATGTGGTGTCTTCAGCAACAAGGACTTACCATCTCGTTATGTTGGAAAACCCCAGGGTAATAGCAATAGCCTGTGTTGTTTTGGAGACCTCTGGAGATGCCCTGACCAACAACTTGTAGGGAGGTATCCTGATCTTCGCACTGAGATTTTCAGTTAATAATCCTTGTCTTCTGGGAGAGGGCTTCTCCACTTGTGCAGGATAATTCTGTTTGAATGTTTGTTTAAAGACATATTTTGGAATTAGATCACTAACTGGAAGGTTTCAGCAAGGCTTTTCTATACATACTTGGTTTTAGTTAGTCTACCAACTACTCCCTTCTCTACCCTGACCCTGTTCAATACACTCTTCTTTCATATAATACGAATTTCACTATTCCTGTAGCTACTCTTTGCTAGAGTCTAGTATATACTTTTTAATTGAGTTGTGAGGTAGTAGGCTTCTGTATTGTTTCTATATACTCTTCCTTTAAATTAACGCCACCCATTCACCCCATTTCTTCCTTACTCCCACAACACTCCCTGTTTAAACCTCTTTCTCAAGTACCTTACCTTTCTGTTTTTTTTTTAACCAATAATCTATATCTTATCTCACTTAATGTAGTCCTATATTCTTATAAAGAATATATTATGTGTCAGTCAGGGGACTAGGCTAGGAAATAAGATCTGTGTCTGTTGGCTGAGGTTAATGAGTCATAGTCTCCTCTTTTCCTTTGCCCCCACTCCTCTTTCTCAGCTCAGGGCCCCTCTACAGGGAAACCTTTGTTCCAAGCTACCCTGCTGCTTGCTATGGAGGGTGGAGATTTGGAAGGTAGGAAACCTTTTGCATCAGCAACCTACACATACTTTTCAAACCAATGTCTCTATTAGGAAAGCTGGTATTTTGATCTGACTAATTATGTGTTCTTTCTGTTGATTAGAAACCTCAGTTGGAAGAGGATGATTCATTCAAACCCTTAGCATATCATTGTTCCACGATTTTGCTTTTAGTTTATTGCCCCGAGTTTGAAATTGAGATACCCCAATTCCTAGGCTAGCCCATGAGGTCCTGGGTTAGCTTATGATCACAGTTCCCTTCCAATGTCAAGATATTTTTTCTTTTAAATAATAATGGTTTTACTATTTTTTGAGAATTTTAAACAAAGCATATACACAATGTATTTTGGTTATAGTTATGCCCAACTCCTCCCCCTTAACTCCACTTCATACTTCTGGCTGGACCTTCCCAACTTCATCTCCCCCCTTTTTTTTTGCATATAAACCTCTGATTCTAATTTGCACTTCCCATATGCTTTCCATCAGCCCAATGTACTTTGAATCCATATGCAGTTTCTTTTGAGGTTTTTTGATCTATTTTAGCAATCCTTTCCTGGGGTTCTAAATTTTAGAGTGAGCTCATTTTTATTTAACTCCATACCCTGTTGCCATCCCAAGGTGATAATTGCTTTAGCACAGGTCCTTTCCAATCTTAGAACAAATGATATTTTGAACCAAACCAAAAGGGAGGTAGCCATCCTGTGGAGTGCCCAGCAGCATCGGTGGCCTCCACTGATTGGCTGGAGATGGCTTCCTCTACTCCCTCTTGTCAAAATCCAGGACATTCCAGACGTTGCCGTGTGTCTCTTGGGGAAAAGAATCTCTCCTGAGATTTTTAAGAGTACAAAATGTGTAAAATGTGCAGGACACAGCCGGAGGAGAAGCAGGCCTTACTCTTCCTAACAGGACTAGGTCAGAGACATTCAACCAGAATTTGAAGGGTAAGAAAGAGTTCTCTGGTGTACAGAATAGTTTTAAAGGTACAAACTGGGAGGTGTCCCAAATCTTCTGCAATTTGGCATTGACCAAACTCATATTTCCTACCACCCCAAGTACATCCTCAAAAATTCTAGAGGCCACTTACCCAGTCCAGCTGGCTCCCTTTCAATGCTTTTGAAAACAATCAATGCTTATATGATTAGTGGGTTCCTTCTCCATAGCAACAAACTTCACCTTTGCTGCCTGAACTTAGCTCTGCACTGTCTTTGAGAAAGGATTGGCTTCCTCATGCAAACTCTTCTAGAGGTAACGTACTTTCTTTTAAGCATTCTGCCTCTTAGGATATCAAGAGAGGAAGTCATAATGTAGGATGAGGGTTTGACTCCACCAGATTCAGTATTGTGAGGTATTTTAGGCATCACTTCAGATGATCCTATTGTTTTTTAGTTGTTCTATGGGGTCGTATGAATGAAAATGGCCTCCATAGCTCCATGGATAGGTGGTATGACCTTCTTGGAGTAGGTGTGACTTGGTAGAGAAACTATGTCACCAGGGATGGGCTATTAGGTTTCAGATGCTCATGCTAGGCTCAGCATCTTTTTTTCTCTCCTCTCTCTCCTCTGCCTGTTGCTCCAGATGTAGATCTCTCAGTGACCTCTCCAAGACCATTTCTGCCTGCATGTCCCTGGGCTTCCCACCATGATGATAATGGACTAAACCTCTGGACTGTAAGCCAGTCCCAATTAAATGTTTTCCTTTATAAGACTTGCCAGATCATGGTGTCTCTTCACAGTAATAGAAGCTCTAACTAAGACACTGCACATTCATGAGTTAAGTTCGACTCACCTAGGGTATGATTCATTGGGAAATGTACTTGTCTATGGGGGAGGTGAGTCTGGGAGGAATGTAGGAGGAAAAACTTGGTAGCAACTTCTTCCATTGCTAAACTCCATGGTAACACCGCAGTGGGTGGTGAAAGCCTCACAGTAGGAGTCAATGAATCACAAGGGAACATCAATGAGTTTGACCATTTATTGATGCCACACAAAGACAAGCTATGATTACAATCTGATTTTAATACCGAGGTACTCATCCAGTACATAAGGAGTAGGGGGATCAGCTGGCGGGGGAGCATAGAAACAGAGAAGACAATGAATTAGCCATTTATGTCATACCACCATTTGGAAGGGCAATGATAGGTAGAACAACATTTCCCCCACCACATTACTTTTAGTGACACAACTTAAAATAAAAATACTTGAATTAAAAAAAACATATTTGATTTAGCAACAAGAGTATATCAAATATATTGGCTAGGTTATAGCACCAGGAAGCTCATGACATGTGGCCTTTCCCTGGGAAAGCGGATCACTGTGGATTGAGCACCAGATAACCTGTCCCAGAGCTTCATCTTGAAGTGAGAAAGGAGAAAGTCAAGACTTGTACTCTCTAGGCTTGCAACACGTAGCTTTCAGAGAACTTCAGCTAGCTAGATGGAAAGTTAAGGTCTAAAATACTATAAGCCTCAAATTGCGTTTCAGATTCTTGATGGAGGTTGTTCAAAACAGACTCCCTGAAAGCATTGCATTGGAATGCCAGTGGAGACATGGCTGTCTCCGGAGAACAGGAGGAGGTGTGTGTGCTCTTGTTTTAGAAAACTTATGACTGAACAGTTGTTCCCACACAAGAAAGCAACCCTTTGTTACAGGACATGACTCATGACTTGAACAAAGTATTCACTATGAAGTTTCCAGGAAATATTGTTCTTTTATGACGCAATACTGTTTTGATGTTCAAGAATTAAATAGCCTATAACTTTTTGAAGAACTAAGTCTACCACTCTGAAAAGCAATGTAAACCCGACATGATGTATTTAAGTACAAGGTCCTGAGGTGGACCTCTCTGGCTCATGGTAAGTGTGTATCCAGTGTCTCTTGTTCAACTTCTTGCTCACACCTTCAAAAGGTTACTGAAGAAGGACATGGATGAAATAAACCAAGGCTTCATATTTGACCCTGTGAAGACACTACTCAGTTCTTGTTGTCAGAGTCATCCTAACATCCAAGGTTCTAGCATCTCAAGCACCAAGGTTCTACGGAAACACCGATAGCCCATGGTTGAGCAGGTGACATGAACAGCCAGCACCAATGACACATGCCATAGGAGTCCCACTATGCTAGAAGAAAGGGATAGCCAGGATTGTATTTGAGAAACTGGAGAAAGTTCTAGAACAGAGCACCTGGCCAGACCCTCTCCACAGGCTTTTAATGTTCTCCACCACATGGGCAATAAATGACATGGCTTATTTTTTGTATTGGGAAATCTTAACTTGCTGAGGTCAGTAGGAATCCAGGTCTGTTCCTGAGTTCTGTAAGCCTGGTCACACCCAGGACTCTGATGTACGGTACTTTACCCTGTGCTAGAACAGTACCAGGCTAAGTTAAATTCACATGGTTTACTAAATTAATCCATCTGAAAGTCTAGACTACTAGTCTTTGCAAATTTTCTCATTAGAAAAAGTCAGGTTCTCCTCTACTTCTCCATTCATGCCACTTATAAAATAATGCCTGTATGTCTCTGAAATTTCTATTTCACCAGAGTGTGTCATTGACCAGCAATGTTTCTATTTCTAGACAGAGTATAAGAAAGTATGCTTACCTACACATATATCCCCTGGCATCAGCAAATATGTACTTTCTCCTATTTCTGGTATTCCTTTGAATCTTATTCAAAGCCCAGTGTTTTGTTTTCCACAGGAATTGACTAGAATGATACATACTAGTGGCTTGAAAAGGAGTTTAAGAGTGCTGGGTGGTAGCAGTGCGTGCCTTTAATCCTAGCATTCGGGAGGCAGCGACAGGCAGATCTTTGTGAATTGGAGGTCAGCCTGTCTACAGAGTGAGTTCTAGGTCAGCCAGGGCTACCCAGAGAAATCCTTTCTTAAAAAGCCAAAAAAAAAAAAAAAGACCACATAATATATAATGCTGTGTTCATGGTCTTAGAGCAAGTAAAACTGGCTTTAGCCTGTAGCACCATCTCACACAAAGGAGAAGATGTCTATCTGGAAGTTCATATATACTTAGTCATTTATTGACTACTAGCTAATGTCTCTGTCAGCTCCGCCACCATCTAGGTATTAGCACCAGGTTCAATAGCACCACTCTGCTGCGTGAGTAGCTAACTCCAGGGAAATGTGGGAGACTGTACTCCAGAATGAAGATGATGCATATTGGTGCATAAGCCTATGATTATGTGATCCATCACACGAAGGCATACATCGCCTCAGATCCTGTCAAGGGCTGGTTCTGAGCTCTTTCTCTGGCGCTTATCTGTCTGTACACACCCATCCTTTCTGTCTAGCTTCAGTCCATTGGCTTACCTGGAAATTCACTCTGAGTTTCTAATCACGGCCTACCCTGCCTTCAGTAGGAGGTAATGTCTGGAATACGCATTTTAACTTCTATTTCAGTGTTCAGGACCCTCTTGATTTGCCTGGTCACTACTGCAAGGTAGCTTAGCCTTTGTTTCTGTGTGTATGCTTATAAGCATGCATGTGTGTTGCTGGAGATCAAACCCACAGCCTTGGACATGCTAAACATGAATTCTACCCCAGCTCTCTTTCTCTAGAGGCAAAAGAGTTTTAAAAGTCACTAATGGGTATACTAAATAGATCGTCTCTCCTACTTTTTAGATCCTTCTACCTAAACTAAAAATTTCTACTAAATTTCTATACTTAGTATAATTTATCTGAATCTTTGAAGTCGTTTAACCTGTAACCTCACTTTTCTTCTCCAGAGAGATAGGGTGATTGACAGCCATCACTCTAGTTATAGGAGTTTTTGTGCATGATCTGTTTGCACTGGGAGGATGGTAGGACCTGAGGTCACGACCCATACAGAAGCAGGACAGGAGAGAGAATGGCAGCCATTTGTTCTGTGGAAGCCAGGAAAATTCAGAGAAAAAAGGTTGCATTGTTTTTCTTATGCTAGCAAGACGTTGATTTGTGTTCATTTGTGGTTTTAGGACTTTTAACAGAAACTGAGCTGAAGTCAGAGGTGCCTTCTGGATCACTGCTCTGATCTCTTTGGGCTGCATCAACATCTGTGCATCCTTAATCTCAACCTCAAATCTCCAAGGTGGCTCCCAAGATTTGAGCCTTCCAGCTGTGAAGTCCTGCTGGGGTGGAGGGAAGACTGAGGGCCAGCTGGCACTTCTTCCTGTCCTTAGTAACCACTGAGTGAACGGTCCTAAAAATTGCCCCAATGGCTACCCAAGGCAGCCAAGGAGGATATATACATGAAGACAAATTAAAAGGATTATCTGTTCCCTGCGTAACTGTGGCTCTGCTTCTTGATACTCTTGAGGTAGTTTGGGGAAAACCTGTTCTCTATTTTTGTCTTTAAAGGGGGAAGACATCTTTTTCACAGACTTGCCTAATCTGGTACTTTCCCAGGAACTCATCTCAGAATTCTCAAATACCTTGTCATCCTATCAGGGAGCAGCTAGCACCAAGCTTTCTGTGATGAACATTTTGTGGCTAGACAAACATACCACATTTTGTTGTGCCCAAGTTGAACTTAGAATGTGTAAAGTGAAATTTTAATGAAGTGACCTTCTGGACCATGTTCTTGGGCAGCAAGCTGGGGAGGCTGATGATGGCGACTTCGTTCTAGAGGGGGTCATGAGTTTGGAGCAACTTCTGTTTTCTCTGCCTCTGGGTGTGGACACTCTGTGTCTGCGGACACGAGAGGCAGCACTGGGCTCTCACTGAGGGCACAGAGCATTTCTTCATGGATTTCAGAGTCTGGCAGAAGCTGGTGGAAAGCCTGTCCTTTGTGCACGTTAAATCTGTGGGAGACGAAAACAGTAAGAAACGAATCAACAGTGGCAATTAACACAGAGAACCTCCCCTGGTCATCGCGCGCCGGGAATGAGAGGCTGCAAAGTGCTCAGCCCTAAACAGGTCCTACATCTCACAGCCCTCTCCACAAGGCTCAGGGATGTCTGAGGAAGGGAAGTAAGGTTGTAGAAGTCATAGGTGGTGGAAAACATGAAGAAAACGGTGTTTCCTAGATGCAGCACATTTTAGCTCACAGCATTGTAACAGCATCACAAGATCTGAGCAAGCTCTGGCCAGAGCAAAAAACCCAGACTAGAGGAAGGAAATGGGCATGAAATCCCACCACCAGCTGAGGGGCGACTGACCTTGATAGCTGCTAGGAAAGAGTCAGTTTTCATTAATGACGTGACCCCTGTTGGTTTGTCCACACGATCGGGCAGGTTCCCACACACAGGACTAGATAAACAGCTGACCTCTGAAGGGTTCATCAAAGATAAAATTTAATTCAAGGGCAATTTGTGGGCAGCCTGATAGCTAGAAGGAACATGCCTGCAGGTGCAGCTTTTGGGGGAAGTATGTTCTCAGGGTAGCTCTGATCCATTATGACCTCTGAAGTTCTAGATAAGGCCTGGCAATCCCTGCTCTGTCCTTTAAATACACAAACTAGAAAGCAAAACTGGTCTCTTTTCTCAATAAAAGGAACCCAGAGAGTCTGTGCATCTCTCTTCTCTCCTCTCCTCTCCTCTTCCTCTCTCTTCTCCCCTCCCCTTTGTTCCTCTTCAAGGGACTCTAAGGTTTAGCTTTTGCTACACTGGCAGGGACAGTTGGGCAACACAAATTGAACTCAACAGTGAAGAAATAAGAAGACTCAAATATGGGGTGGGAAGGGATGGGAGAAATTGATTAGGAAAGAGTTGGGGGAGGGAGGATAAAATAGTCAAAATACATTTATGAAATTCTCAAAGAAATAGTAAAAATGTTTTAACCACCCGAAGGCTAGCCTTTGTAGGTGAAAAGCACAACTTCTATTAATGTAGTATGTTCTATATCTATCAAGAAAGGATCATAGCAACTTGTCTAGTAGATAGTTAACAAACTATCAAGTATCAGACATTGCAGAGTGTGTTAAACTGCCATCATTCCTGTGCTCATGTTAGGCATTCCCATTGTGCCATGGCTACCTACCTGGTAGGCGAACCAGGTGAATCTACCTGGTTGCTTTGGGGCCAACTCTAGACTTGCTTAGTAAATGAGATTCCTAGAGGGCCATTGGGTGTACAACAATATTTATGCAAGAATCTTGTTTACACAGCTACCAGTCTAAGGGGATGAGAGACACTGAAGTAGGCTAATCTACAGTCTACATTTGCAGCCAGGAGTAACCGAAGCCAGTCTAAATCAACAGGACACTGAATGAGCTATTTATATTGAGAGAAAAAGAAGACTATAGTTCTAAACTATGAGAACGAAGGTGTTTGACCATGTGGCTTTGTCAGCGTGATAGTTGAAAACAGTATTTTATACACTTTCCTTTTCATCTGCAGCAACGTTCTTCACAAGTGGGAAAAACATAGTCTGTAGCAGTTAAGAACTTGCAAAGCATTATCCAACTGGATAAGTGTCTGGTCTGTAGCAGGCAGTGTTGATTTTAGAACTCATTATTGTACGATTTAGAGTGCCCAGCAATCAGCCAGCTAATCTCCATGCTGCTTGAGCACCCCCCAGTGGAGAGGGAGATATGGATACGCAGTGTCTTCTCTATCATCTAACGCTCCAGAGGTGAAGCCATGAGACACGGACAACCACTTCTTTCCATTGTCCCTATGCAACCACTACCTGAATTCTAATTCTTGTTCTTGAGCTCCACATAAGGACACTACTTCATTTTCTTTGCCTTGCTTTTCTCACAGACTCAGAAAAATTGGAATAGATTATAAAAAAGGCCATGCACACATGCCATCCTGTTGTCTCTCTCCTTTTCTTTATACAAGGTTTACTTGCTTTGAACTTGTAATCAGCCTTCCAGTGCTAGACATGTGCCCCCCAATCCCAACTTTTATACACATACTTCTCCAAGTGATTTCCCAACACATTGACCAACATACTACAGTACTCTTTCTAGAAGGAGTTCACTTATAGAAATTCAGTGAGGCCCAAGTCACACATTTTGTTTTTCCTTCAAGTAAGGGAGATTATCTCAGACTTCGCTCGAGTACCTCCAGAAGACCTGGTCACCTCTTTTCTCCTTTCTTTCCAGGGAACTCTGATATATCAATAGTCTTGAAGAAAAATGTTTCTACCAAAAACCCATTATCCCAGGTAAACAAAAGGGTCAGCAACTTGACCTTAGTAATGTTTTCTTGACTCTAAACCTGTACTTTTCACTGCTCTGTTTTCTGTAATATGTAACAAAATAAAATATAATAAGAGAAAATAAAAATGATCACATTGAAGTTTGGCAGGAAGAACCAACAGAAGGAAGAGATTCCAAGAGAAACCAAAGGATCAGAGACCCACTTGTTCACACACCCAGGAAACACTAGACCACTAAACTGGAAGCCATACTATATATGCTGAGGCCCCATGCTGGGGCATAGTCTATGTGCAGGTGGAGACCTGTGCCGGGCCTGGGCTCACTGCCTCAGTCTCTGAGTTCATATGAGCTTTGCACATGCTGACTTAGAGAGCCTCGTTGAGAATCCTATTTTGTTTGAAGCACACTTAGGATTAAGGAACATATAATTATCTTGGACCCCCCCAAATCTGCTTTATTGTTGAATCTTTACATTCTCAGCTCCCATGATTTAAGCCTATTATTAAAAATATGTCTATCCTAAAAGACATAAAGAATTTATTTACATGTTCTAAAATTCCAGGAAGAGAGTCCATGATTTGCTTGAGTATCATTACTGTGCACTCTCCTGTCAAGCGTCTCCCATGTGCACACTGGAGTTGCAGGCATTCTCCATGGGGGGCTGAACTGTACATCCAAGGGCAGCTGCTTAGAGAACGAGTAATGTTTCCCTTTCTGGAACAAAGTCCAGCATGAAAGCTCAGATGTCACATGACTTCCCAAATGTCTTAGCATCTAAAGTCCTCACAGGTTGTTAGTGGAGGAAGTGCATGTTGGGAAGTTCTTTGCCACACTTTTTCCCAGAGCTATGTGAGCTCTCTGGAGCTGCTACAAGCAAGGAAGAAGACAGTGGAAGTGTGAAGGCTCGGCTTGCATCCTGTCTTTCCACAACGCTTCTTTGGGCCATGTTGGTTCACACAGATCCTCTGTTACTATTGGGTCACTTTCTGCCTCAGAGTGGAAAACGCACAAATGTACCAGTGTGTTCCATGTGTTCGTTACCAGTGGAGCTTGAGGCTGCTTCTCAAGATCTGTCATTCCTTAGCTTTCTTTGAATTTGTGTCCTTGAGTTAGATTCATCTACCCTTTCTCCTGAGTGTTCCAGAACTTGAAATTTCTCGAGGCTCTTCCAGATGAGGTTAGACCCAAACTCTCATGTCTGCATGGCAAGTGCTCTTGTCCCCTGAGCTGGCTTTGTACCCTTCTCCAGCTCTTTAATTTAGAGATTCTATAACCAATGGAGAAAAGATATCACGAAAATGGACGTAAGCTTGTGTTTGAATTTACTCATTTATAGATAAGGACATTTCAATCTACTAACATAAAATAACTTGTCTGAAGGAAGTACCAGCTGTTTCCGGATAGAGTACTTGTCATCTGAGACAAGGTCTCATTATTTAGCTTAGTCTGGTCTTTAGCGCCCAGTCTCCCTACTTGAGTGCTGGATTACTGGTATATGTTGCCAAGCCAGGTTAGGCATTTGTCTTTTTTAAAACCATATTTATTATTTTGATGTGTATGAGTGTGTACCTGCCTGAGTTTATGTGTATTATGTACATGTAGGAGCCTATTGAAGCCAGAAGAGGACACTGGGTCACCTGGATCCAGTTACAGGTAGCTGTGAGCCTCCGATGTGGGCACTGGAAACCAAATCTGGGTCCTCTGCAAGAGCAGCAAGTCTCTGATCTGTCTCCATAGGCTCAGAATTTATCTTTTTAAGTATATTGAATACATGTTTAAAATCTTCACAGGAAGTCTGAAGGTTTGAGTTATTTTCTCTCTTTATACACCAAAAGAACACACGACTCAGAGTTTAAAAAAACTTCCTAAAGTTACATAGATGGAAAGTCACTACTCTGGAATGGGAAATGACTTCTGCCCATTTTCAAAGCAGGGGCCTCTCTTCTACCTAGACACGTGGCATGCCATATATGAAAAAGAGACCCAGGTTCTGCTATCAACTCAGTGTGTGTCACAAACAAACCATGGGTAACCTCCCCAGGCCACTCTGTGCTACACGTAAAGTGATTAAAATGATTCAGTTAGAAGTTACATTTTCAGCTATGTGGTAGGGAATGCTGGAGATTGGACCCAGCACCATGAACACAGTGGGTGAGTGCTCTGCCTCTGACAAAGCCCAATCCTAAACCAGATGCTTTTGAAAGTGAATTGAATGTAGCAGATGGTGCTGGTTGTCCGCTGCTCAGTTCTTCCTCTTTGGACTCCTCTTGCCCACTGTCATGTCTCCCCCTACACAATTTCAAGGTTCTCTCCTTTAATTCCAAGACACTTGGACTCTAAGAAAGAATGCTCACAGATGGCCAGAGGAACTCCTTTGTCTCCAGTATAAGTTTTAAATGCTAGCAAAATCAATTCTTCTGAGGTAGCCCTTGGTCAGGAAGTAGAAAGTCCAGGGGTATGAGCATTTTTCTGGGCTCAGGAGCAGAGGGCATTTAGGGATATATACCTCACAATACTGGAGCTCTCTTGCAGGCCAAGCTGCAGTCTATGTACCAGGGCCATCCTGGCTGTGCCTGTTTCATTTTATGTCATGCTTCTCTCACTTCCTAATTATCTTTCCTGAGAGCATGTCCTTAATGAATACATATATGCAAAGCTTCATTTCAGAGCTGAGCTGTTTCTGGGCAACCTGACCTAAGACAGTGTACTTAGATTTATAGATCATTCTGTACCTGGATGGGTTCTTGAGAAAGGCTAGAATATCTCTCAGTCTTTGAAAAAAACAAAGTAATTCTTATCTGTGTGAGATGACATCAGTGTAAATATGCTCTGAGACAGGAAATCAGATGTGGGAATTCCTCAAGCAATCACTCAGAAGTTATTAAATCACATCCCCTACTCTCATAATTCCTGCCTAGCCTCTTCGGCATCAAGATTTTCTGTTCAGCAAAGGGGCCAGAAAACTTTCCACAGGCTGAATCGTGAAGGATGACTTCCTCTTGCAAAGACGTCTACCCCACCGCGGCCCTGCCCCACCTGAGCAATCAGTCACCTACCAGCACTCGTCCTGCAGGCTTGCTGGTTGCATTTTTGGAATTCTGGGGGTCTGAGTTCATGGTCACAGAGGCACTGGTGATCTTCAATTGTACTGTTTTCTGAGGGGATACAATGAACCGTCCTCTTCTGAGAGCCACCACCACAGGAAGCAGTACACTGAAAGAGAAACACAGAAAGAGTCACAGTTCTTCCCAAAGGCTACCAAGGGAGCATCTTGAACCCCACCACACTCAACTGAGAGAAAGTCTAAATTACCAAGAGCCCTTTGGAGCTAGGCCCACTGTGAGATCAAGTTGTAATAAACACTACACCGCCATAGTTGAAATCCAAATCAATCCAAGTTGTGAGTTTGGGAAGAGCCCCGTACTAGAGGCTGTTGAAATGACTTTAACTCAGTATGCTAGTGGGTTCTCTGTAGAATGATGTCTTCTTTCCCACATTTGAGAATGTCCTGCTGGTCCTATCACACAGCGACAATACTGGGTCCAGCTACCCATGCTAGTGCCATGGGACCATGCCAACTCTACCATATTTGACTCAACCAGGGGAAAGTACTTGAATCAGTGTGGGTCAGTTGGTCACTTCCTTGGCAATTTGTAACAGACATAGAAAGAAATTCAATTTTAGTGTGAATGGTGTAAAAGTGAGTGTGGTTGGTGGCCACACTTCCTGCCAAGAAGCAGGAGGATAAGAAACCAGAAGTCAGAAACTGTGAGTGGGATGGGGCACACCTTTAAGGAGGAATGAGAATGAAAGATGGTTTGTAGGGTACAGTCTTGACTCTGACTAAAACTCTCAACACCAATGCTCATTTTGACATTGATACATGACAAACATTCATATTGATATTATTAATACATGATGTGAAACCTAAGGAGAAGGGCTGAACTGGAAGGAAAATAGAAGAGGATCTCACTGTTGAGACCATGGTGTTTTCCAGTTTCTCTGGTTGAGTACTGATTTGGGGCTAGAGGTCAAGCATGGGAAGAAGGGGTGACGCTGTTAGGAAGATAAAAGTAAGTATGTGTAAAGGGGGAGCTGGGGAAAAACAATGGACAATGGACATTGGGCTGAATAAGGACTGCAGTGTATATAGGGCAGACATGGGTCTATGGGTCTTTGAATCTCAGTCCTGCTGGGTCATGATTGCTCTCCAGCCCCACTGACATAGATACCACTGCAATGGCCGGACTGGGCTCCTGCAGCAGTGGCTGAGTCTCTGGCTGACAGAAGCAACTTCCTTGAGGCAATTCCTAAGAATGAAGTAAGTTGTGACTATTTTATTTGTGGTAAAATACAAAGAGAACTCATAAAATTTCCTACTTTAAGCTTGCACACACACATCCTTTTTCTGTTTTGTTTTTGAAGTAGGGTCTTGTTACATAGCTCAGCTGGCCTTCAATTCATGGTCATCCGGCTTCCAAGTGCTGGTCTTCCAGGTGCATGCCACTGTGCCACGCTTCACTGTAAGTCTTGTTAAGTACACAGTGCGGCAGCCTTGAGAACATTCTCGGTGTACACCAAGCATCTACTGAACTTTTTCATCTTATCAAACTGAAACTGCATTTTAAAACAACTTGTCATCTTTCATCTCTACCCCAGCTCCTGGAGAACACCTTTCTATTTCTTTAATCTCCTTTGATCACTGTAGGAATCTCACTGAGTAGAATAAGGCAGTTGCCTGTTTGTGACCAGCTTATTTCAGTTAGCATAATTACTTCTAGTTCATCTGTGTCGCAGTGTGTAGATTCCTTTCTAAGGTGATATAATGCCCCATTTCTGTCTGTCCCACATTGCTTTTACATTCATTTATCGAGGGACATCTGTGCTGGCTCCATGTTTTGGCTTCTGTGATGCACATACACACTTATGGTTTTTTTATTTTATCCTATGAGTTATCTTTTTCATACGAGCAAAACTTCCCAGAACAGAATCAAGTTCCCCATTCTTCACGCTTTACAGCAATCAGTATGATTTTCAATGAATATTCACTATCTAACTGGCTCAAAAGGTAGCTGAAGAGAAAAGTCATTAAGCTTAGAAGAGTCTATTTGCCACTTGAAATATTATTGGAGGCTCCGAACACTAGATAAGACAATTTCCAGACTGAGATACCACCAATCAGCTCTGAATGAGGCTCACACAAGCTCATTTCTCACAGAGACCTCTTAGGTAGGTGACAGGGTGACAAATGGGACTTTTCTTGATGTCTACAGCTCTATTTTGTTTTACAGCATAATAGCGAGCAGCATGGGATCTCATGGCTGAATTAGCGTTTTCGGTGACTCAATCTAAAGATAATTTTAGTCAGTCAATTCCCCTCAAATCTCCCACAGGTATTGGCAAGAAACAATGAAATAACTACTCAGATAAAACATGCAGGATCAATAAAAGTCTGTAACAAAGGCCAGAAGGAAGAAAGATGGAGAATAATTAAGCCAGCTTCTGGAAGAGTCCTGGACTAGGGCTTAGGGATTTCTGGCTGTTTATCATCCTGGATAATTTAATCCTCCTTTTTTTTCTTCATCTGTAAGATAAGATTGTTTCACAGAGACCAAGTGTAGTCATTTGGTTTCCTGTTCTCATGATAAACACTGACCAAAACCATCTTGGCGGGGTAGGAGGGTTTGTTTGTCTTACAGTTATAACCCATCATCCAGGGAAGCCAGTGCAGGAACCTGGAGGCAGAAACCGAAGCAGAAGCCATGGAGGAATGATGCTTACTGGATTTCTCTGAGGCTTGCTCAGTTTGCTTTCTCACACGACCAAGGACTGCCTGCCCAGGGGTGGCACCATCCACAGTAGGCTGAGCTCTCTCACTTTAATCTATTTACTATAGAACTCAGTCAGGTAGGACAAGTCGCACTAACAGCAGAATTTTTCTGTGGGATAGGGAACTCTCATTCCTTCCCATCATTAATGAGACAGGGTTATTTATGCAACCAATAAACTTTGGGAGGTTAATAAATCTTGCTCTCAGTTACAGTTTAATTATTTTGTTTACTTCTCTATCAAATAGGCTGGCCATCTGGCAAACTGCTTTGTGGGCAGAAGAAAGGTCCAAACTTACAAAGTCAGACTAAACCTAAAGCTTCAAGACATAAGAGACTGTATTTATGTCTAAAAAAAAATGATAGTGAACTCAAGGACTTGGGACCCAAAATAACCTCTCCTTGGACCTTGTGCTTCTGGAACATTTGTCATTTGATCTTTTCTTCTTTGAAAGTATTTGATATTTTTGTCTTTTCTAAACTCCAGGTAATGAACATGGACTCACAGCAGCTATGAGACAACTTTCAGCAGACCTGGAAGAAGTACTTAGGGGATGAACAATGAATGTGAAATGCATGGAAACACGTTACAGACCAGTGAGTATAGTGAATATCCATAAATCCAAAGGGAAATTAATACTGAATCTAAGATAGAAGGGCCAGAAAGATGACTCAGAGATTATGGGTACTTCCTGCTCTTCCAGAAGACTCAAGCTCAGGGCCCACCATCCACACTAGGGTATTCCATATCTTTACCCTCCAGGGCATTGCACTCAGGCATGTACACTCATCTGTATGTAGACACTCATTCAGATGCATAATTAAAAATAAGGCACAGTTGCTATGAAGGGGGAAATGGGAAAAATTGGTTGGGAGAGATTTACCTGGGGATCAGGGAAGGAGGGCAACCCAGAGGACTAGGGAAGAGGGTGGAATAAATAACATTAAAAATGTTTGAGAGTGACATACAGATTCATAGTATTTTATGTTTACATAATAAATAAATACACACATATATCTACATAATACAATTGAAGCTGCCACTTAGGGTAACAGTGATCCCTTCAAAACTATACACTGTCTAACAAAAACCTCAGTTCCAGACATGGGAAAATCTCTCAAATCAGGGGAGTGCAAGGGATCCTCTCAAACAATATACATTATTGCTGTTGCCCTGGATGCCTTCCAGGAAAAAAAAGGTAAGATCCTATCGCTGAAGGCATCACATACTTTGGACAGAGGGCTTGGAAGAATATGTCTGGATCTGATATGGAAACCTCCTGGCTGAGCCTCCATTTCAGAGGAGCTCTTCAAGCTGACAAGAGAGAAAGGCAGTCAATAGTCCTATCCGGATGCAAAGCCTATGGACCACAGCAATGACCGGCATGGCAGAGATTCTGAAAGGACAATAGTGGTTCTGGTATTCTGGGGGTAACCAACAGCTGTGCAGTTGGACTTGAGACCCGACTGATAGGAGGGAATTTATGCTTGGCACTGTAAATGGAGTTGAGCATTGGCTGGCAAGGCATTGGACCCTAGGTGATAACCCACTGTTTCCACTTTCCTAAGCAATATCATGTCTCACTACAGTTATCCTTTTTTTAAAGGATTTATTTATTTATTTATTTATTTATTTATTTATTTATGTACACAGTGTTCAGCTTCCATGTATGCCTGCAGGCCAGAAGAGGGCACCCGATCTCATTACAGATGGTTGTGAGCCACCATGTGGTTGCTGGGAATTGAACTCAGGACCTCTGAAAGAGCAGTCAGTGCTCTTAACCTCTGAGCCATCGCTCCAGCCCACTACAGTTATCCTTAAGGCTACACACGAGTAGAGCTCTCATCCCTCAACAAAGAAGCATTATTTCTGCAGCAGAAGGAGATCATTACAGAAAGCTGCGTATGAACAAAATGCAGAGCTCAACTGGTGGCAGGGCGCCTGCCCTCAATGAATACAATTATAGCATAACCCGTATGCCTAAGGCTCAGGGAGCATTGTAGAAGAGGGGATGGTAAGATCATAACATCCAGAGGACCAGGAATTCTGCTGTGAGACAGTCTCTCCCAGGAAAGTACAGAGAGCACGAAGTATGGCAGGGTAGGGAAGAAGGTTTGAATCCGAGAGGACCTGGGGAAGTGTCAAGAGCAAATATAATCGTGATACATTGAATGAAAATCTCAAAGAACTAATATAAAACTAAAAATATTTAAAATCTTCATAAAAATATCAAACATGCCCCTTTTTCCTTCAGTTCTCCAATCGCCAATCTTTTGTTGTTGTTGTTGTTTTGCTTTTTTTCGAGACAGGGTTTCTCTGTAGCTTTCAAGCCTGTCCTGGAACTAGCTCTTGTAGACCAGGCTGGCCTTGAACTCCCAGAGATCTGCCTGCCTCTGCCTTCCAAGTGCTGGGATTAAAGGCATGCGCGACCACTGTCCGGCTCAATCTCCAATCTTATCAGTAAATTTTCATGTAAAGGGATCTGTAAACTTATAAACTTTTAAAAATGTACTATAAAGTTTCTTTGTAGTGATAATAATAATAGTAATAAAAACAATGAATGTATAGTCAAGGCAGAACAAGGCACCTATAACCAACTCTTACCAGGTCCCAATTCCCTTTGGACCAGTGACAGCAAAGGTGGCTGTTGCAGGACATAATGGATGCAGGTCTTTTTGTCCAGTCACAGAGGCCTCCTGGGCAAGATACTTCTCTCTCCCGAACACCACCGCCACAGGACCTAGAGCACTGACACACAACACGGAGAGGCAGAGAACTGAGGTGGTGGAAAATTCAATGATAAGAGCAAACTGTTTGAGAACTTACTAAAGGCATTAGAACCTGGAACCTCTTCACATGCTCCTTAAAGGACCTGTCTTTCAGAATACATGCTAGGTTATCTCCCTGGCAAAGAACAGACTGGATATTATCTGGCACAAGTTTTTGGTAACAAAAATGTAAATTTTAGAATTTCAAATTTGTGATGATGGGACTGGAGAGATGGTACAGCAGTTAAGAGCACTGGCTGTTCTTCCAGAGGAATCAGGTTCGATTCCCAGCACCCACACAGTGGCTCACACTGTCTGTACCTCAAGTTCCAGGGAATACAATGTCCTCTTCTGGCCTCTGCAGGCACCAGGAGCACCCACGGTATAAAGATATGCACCAGACAAAATACCTAGCCACATAAATACAAATTTTTTATATTTATTTTTATTAATTAATTTTCCCTGCTCAATCACAGTTTCCCCTCCATTCCTCCCTCCCTCCCTCCTCAACCCCACCCCCATTCACTCCTCCTCCTTTCTCTTTAGAAAAGGGCGGGCCTCCCATGTATATCAGTCAGTCATGGCATATCAAGTTGCAGAAAAATTTTAAAATATATGATTATCTCTGCCACCCTGCAAGGGTGACAGAAAAGTATGACAGTCTTCTTTTCCCGCTATATAAAGTTTTGGAATGGAGGCTTCTTTTAGTTAGTAAAGTTGATGGGCTTGGTAAAGACTGTGAGACATGAATAGCAATACTCAGAAGATAAATTCAAGAGAGCAAGGTGGATTTCTGGGGGGACACATGTCTAAAAATGTCAGGTTGTTGCTTATCAGAATGATTTTACATGATACATAGTCTGGATTGCATGATGCTTCCAAGAGGAAACTAATCCACTAATAATCTTTGAAAAGTAGTGCAAAACCACCTTTAAGATGCCTAGCTATGACACAGTTACAACAATAACAAACTGTGGTCGTCTTATCAATGTCAAGTACATCTCTCGAGGCACTATGTGTATGGTGGTATCACAGAGAACAGGCAAATTATATACAATTAGCCACATATGCCCAATAAAAGACCTAACAGGTTGTCTCCAGAGAATTCCAGCTTCGAGAATCAACTCACATCCTGCCCCTGACTTTTTCCATCTGTTTGCAGCCCTATGTGAGGAGCAAAGTAGAACTCCATCTTTGGGTTCTTATGGCTCTGCATGTATGCAGATGGATTCAGGTCCATGTGACCACATAGACGGAAAAGAAGATAAATATTACTGTAGCTCAGTGACTCTCAGATTAGCGGTATCAGCATCTCTCCTAGAGGAGATACATTATAGATTCAGAGTGTCCCACCTGAGAGCCCTAATTGGACCTGGTGGGCATCATCCTGACCGGATGATTTTGAAGCATGCTAACAAGTGACTAGCACAGATGTAGAGATGTTATAGGTAAAACACATCAGCCCTTTAATTAGTCTGGGATGGCTGACATTTCCTAAAAGGGACCCAAATATTCTCAGGATGACGAGCCATTAGATAGAGCGGCATGACGACAGGGGAGTGTAAGCATCTAAAGCTGTATAATCTCTAAAGTGCTCTCTTCTCTGAGTTACAGCTCTCTTCTCTGCCGTATCTTCCAAGAGAAGCCTTCCAACTTCATGCTTTTCTCAGAATAAACACATTTAGAGAGATTGGTGGTAGGAGTTCTTTGGGGAAACAGATCGATACTGGGGCTCCCCAGCTACTGAGGAAATACAAAGATAATATTTTACATAATAGACAAGACCTGACTGGTAGATCATTGCTGTAGAAGTGTTGAGTCAAAGTCTCACTATACAGCCTTGGCAGGCTAGAAGCTCCATTAGCTCAGTATGTGAACCAGGCTGGCCTCCAATTCATAGAGATCTGCCTTCCTCTGCCTCCCAGGTGCTGAGCTTAAAGGCATGCACCTCCACTCCTGACCTCTGAGTACTTATTAAAGGCATGTGCCCCCAGTCCTGACCTCTGAGTACTCATTAAAGGCAAGCGCCACCACTCCTGACCTCTGACTACTCATTAAAGGCAAGCGCCACCACTCCTGACCTCTGACTACTCATTAAAGGCAAGCGCCACCACTCCTGACCTCTGACTACTCATTAAAGGCATGTGTTACTACTTCTGACCTCTGAGCACTCATTTCCGATAGTCTGAAAATGCTATTTCTCTCGACTTGAAAATTTCAACTTCTATGTAAATTTTTTTTTTTTTTTTTTTAGCATTTGAAAGATTTACCTGAACAGGTCCAGGCTAGGCTTAACATACGAGAGGAACTTGGAGGCCTAATTCCATACATGGAAGCCACAGGTGCTCCGTGTACTCTAGAGTTGAGTAACGAAGGGAAGGAGGGAAAATAGAGGACAGTGTGCTACTGTCCCACACCGCCCCAGGAAACACCACACAATGGTTCTGAGACCTAGGAGTCAACATGAGTTAGTGGCCAAGCATGAAGTAGGAAGTCCCAGGGAAATCAATTTTCTGGGCTAAGTCTGTGTCTTCAGGCTGTGAAATTCCCTGTTGTCTTTCTCGGTACATTGCAGATATTCCTAAAGAAAAAAGAAAGCTAATGCTTCAGCCTTTGTCCTCAGTTCACTCAGCTCTCACTGAGCTAAGTTCTATGGAGAGGTAGGCATAGACACTAGCTAGAGTGTGCCTTACATTTGAATAAATACTTTATCATTTATTTTCTAGTCATGTAACCTCAAGTATATTTTTCAACCTTGCTTAGTTAAAATTTGTTTCTCTATAAATGGAATGAATAGGGGTACTGCCCATATCTCCCTGAGGTAATAGATAACATACACTATGGACACACTCACATGACATTATAGTTTTGACTTCTCATCTCTGTGCTGTGCATGGGTATACTCAGAAGTATTTTTTTTAGCTATTGATTTATTTATCTATTGGGAAATGAGACTATCATACTTTACCAGAGAAAAATAATCTTTTTTCCATAGTCTGGATACCAAGATACAGCAGAGCTAATCCTCTCACTAAAAAGACATGCACAGTCTCTCTCATTGATGCAAACAATCCTCTGGGTATTTAATTGAGATAAAAATCTAAAACTATGTGGTGGGGGAAGGACCTCACTGTCATTCTCAGGTTGAAGAAGGTTCAGCCCTGTGTGTGAGGCTATTATAAACAGCTCATCAACATAGTCTGTTTTGAATCATTTCATTGTGTTTGTATCCGCAGCAGGATCTCCAATTATCCAATACATCTATCATGAGACTGAGTTCTTATAAAACCCTGCACTGTCACAGCTGAAACCATACCTATCATTTCCCAGTGGATCTCTTTCAGCTCCTGCAAGGGTTTGACCTGCTGTTTTTCCCATACAGTGTCAGGTCACTAAATGGAACTGAATCACTGGCATGATTCCAGTATGGTCCTCTGCCACTTCTAGACTCGTGTTAGTACGGCAACTCATGATCTGTTGGACTCAAACTCTGGGACGCTGAAGATGCTGTATAATACATTGTATAAGGCACCCTTTTGGGTGCATTACCTGACTCCAGGGCTCCACGTGCCATTCTTCACAAGGCTTCAGGTTGCAGCTCATACTCAGGGGAGGAGGAAGGCCAGCCAGGAACTGGCAGTGAAATGGCCTCAGGCTCCGGTGGTGGTCCTGGCTGTCCATGCACTGAATCTCACGGATCTTGAAGCCTCCACTACAGTTTCGGGAGCACTGAATGAAGACAAAAGCAAAGACAGCACCAGAGTCCTTGGCATGAGGGCTCCATACCCCATCACTGTGCAATTTTCAGGCTCCTAGCATGGACAGGTCATGACTAGTCTGCAGGGACTCTGTTTTCTTTCATATTTATAGAGGCAATAACATAAGCACTTCTCCTGCTTAGATGCATCCTGGTATCAAAAAACCCATTTTTAGATGCATGAGAGTTTGGACATCTGTCAACAGTGGGTGAACATCCCAGTTTTGTCTCTCACTGATTATGAGCCTCTGTTGACTTTGACATTGAACCTCAGATGACATATTTATAAACTGGGATGTGTAACTGCCACCTCACAGGCTGCTAGAAGAATTGTAAACTTGTGACAGTGGAGAACCTGCCCTATCAGCACAGCATACAGCCTGTCCCAGAGGGTGGCCATCCCTGCTGAATATCTGCATTCACTTCAAGCAAGATAGCACCCAGTGCCTCCTGGGATGGGGCATTTTGGTACCAATAGAAGGACCACTCTGACCAACCACCTTTACTTCTTCTGTTTTCTCTATGTCTCAGAACACAGCATAGGCTATCATGTCTCTTAGGAGGGGCTTATATTAGAGAACTGAGCTGAATGACTGTCCAGTGCCCAGGAGTGAGCAAAGCTGTCATTACCTACCACAATCATGGAAAGTTTGCCTGATGGGCACATGGCCACGGAAAACCTGCAAATGGGCCTATTAGTCGCCCTCTTCCTCCAACTCCAACCCCATGAAGCAGTCCCTGCATTCTGCTCTCTATCAGGACATTGCAGGGTTCACCTGTTGGATTTTCATGTCATTTGGACCAGGACAGCACTGGTAGTTTAGGCCAGGACTGTCTCCCTTCTGCTTTTGATTGGATTCTAGTGCTTTCCAGATCCCTTTAGTTTCTGCATTTGCCACCCGCGTTTGGACTTGAAGTGGGAGGATGGGAGGCAGATGCCTACACTCAGCAGGAGACTCTCCTGGGCTCAACAGTGTGCCCTTGTGGTCCTTATATCCTAAATGTCCCTTGTTTCACTTTCTGAATTACATGCTACCACTCTTTCTTTAAGTGTCAGATAAAATGAGAACACTAAAAGCACTTCCCTTACCATAGCGTGTGCCCATGGCTATGTGTCATTTGCCGCAGCGTGTGTGTATGGTTATGCACGTGTCAGTGTAGGTTTGTCGCTGTGGCAAACCTGTGGAGATCAGAGGATAACTCTGTGGAGTTGACTCTCTCTCCAGCTTAGATGAGTTCTGGGGCTAGAACTCAGGTCATTGGGCTTGTGAGGCCATCACCCCTTCCCACCAAGCAATCTCATTACTTTTTAGAATAGAGGTTTTCCTTAAATAAACCACCTTCTGTTATTTATTTCCATTCCTTCTCTCTCTGTAGCACAGCACTTGAAATGCAAAAGCTCTCATTTGTTTTGCTCATGGGTTCTGTCAACCTTCACTGCCATGGCGGAGGGACCCTATCTACCCTGTCCAGCACAGCATCACTGTCACTGCTATGGTGGAGGGACCCTATCTACCCTGTCCA
>JAQHUG010000237.1:1760452-1839702 GCA_028555095.1 Dicrostonyx torquatus | reverse complement strand
TACCCTGTCCAGTACAGCCTCACTGTCACAGCCATGGTGGAGGGACTCTATCTACCCTGTCCAGCACAGCATCACTGTCACTGCCATGGTGGATGGACCCTATCTACCCTGTCCAGCACAGCATTACTGTCACTGCCATGGTGGAGGGACCGTATCTACCCTGTCCAGCACAGCATCACTGTCACTGCTATGGCGGAGGGACCCTATTTACCCTGTCCAGCACAGCATCACTGTCACTGCTATGGTGGAGGGGCCCTATCTACCCTGTTCAACACAGCATCACTGTCACTGCTATGGTGGAGGGGCCCTATTTACCCTGTTCAGTACAGCCTCAGAAGCACTTAGCATGGGACCAGACACAGCACAAATGGTCAGTCAGTATGGATTTGTTGAGTCAAGAAAATGAATTCTGAGAAACTGAAGGTTGGACCTTCAAAGGGTAAACCAATCTCTGCATCACCACCAGATAAAGAACACTGCCCTTCTTTCTCCTCCCCTTTCCTCCTCTTCTTTCCCTCTCTTCTTCTTTTCTATTCCTTCTTCTCCATCTCTTTCTTTCTATTTTCCTGTTTTAATTTTTCTTTTTTGGTGTTTTGAGATAGGGTATCTTGCTACATGGCCCAGATCAGTCTGACACTCCTGAACCTCCTGCCTCAGCTTCCTGAGTGCTAAGAGTGCAGTTATATGCCCCCGTGTGTCTTTATCCTCTCAATTCTTTACCGAGATTTCATTGACAATCTTGATGGAGAAAATGTTCCACCGAGAAAGGAGTGTGTTACTGGAGGATGGCTACACATTACCCTTTGATTCTCCTCTCTAATCAGTAAACACCATGTTCTCCTGGCTTTCATAGAAATCGTCATGGGAGGGTTGTGACTGAGCAGAAAAATGTTCCTCAAACCCTTTCAGTAGAGGATTCCAAAAGTACTGCTCAATCTCCCTGTACTGTCCAGGACGATTCACCAAGGTACCTGGGAAAACCTTGGCCTGCATCGTAGTTTGCTTTCTGTTGCTATGATAAAAATGTCCTGCTTGATTAAGCAACTTAATCAAGAGAGAGTTTCTTTTGGCTATAGTTGTAGACTCCAGTCCACAGAACAGGACTCACAGAGGCAGGATTCCGAGGGAACTGGTCACATCCTCTGCTCGAGAAGCAGGGGGGAATGCTTGTGCTCAGTTAACTTTCTCTTGTTGTGCAGTCTAGAAGCCACCCTAGGGAAAGGTGCCACCCACAATAGAAGGGTTTTCCCAACTCAATGAAGTTAATTATGATAGCCTCGCAGGCATGCCTAGAAGGCTGTCTCCCAGATGATCCTAGACCCTCTCAAGCCATGTCCACTAAACACCCCAGCCTGTAACCTAGGAAGACATGGACCCTCATAACAAAGGGGTAGATGGATGCTCTCACGCCTCCAGAAATCAAGTATGGTCAACACTAACCAGACAGCTCCAACAAAACACATATTTAAAACTTTATCTTCTTCCATGCGCTAAGCAAAAATAAAAATAAATAAATAAAAATATCTGTTTGTTTATTCAAAAGCAAATACATAAATATTTATTTTATTTATTTATCCAAAATAAATAAATAAAAGTTAAAAAAGTAGTTGCTACTTTAAAGTTAGTTAGTTTGTTGTTTATTTATTTATCTATTTTTGATTTTTCAAGACAGGATTTTTCTGTAGCTTTGGAGCCTGTCTTGAAACTTTCTCTGTTGACCAGCCTGGCTTTGAACTCACAGAATTCTGCCTGCCTAAGTGCTGGGATTAAAGGCACGTGCAAACACTGCCTGGCTAAAATTAGCTTTATTAAGAAAAGGAAATTTCACAAGTATAAAGTGGGATTTTATTTTTTTATGGTCTATTTGTTGCTACAAATCACTGTTACCAAATACAATTTCCAAATTACCATGCTTCTGTTGTTGAAAGCATATTCACACATTTAATGAGAAATGAAATTTACTAGCAAGCTATAGGCAGTCACAAGGAAGACCCTCACTGACTCTGTGCTTCTGCTTTCAGAAGTTTTCAGAGGGGCGTCGCTTTCTATTAACAAGGCAGAAGTGGCAGCGTATTGACGTCTCTTCACTTCTAAAGCTGTTCTGCTTTTGTGTGCAGAAGACCAATTGCTATACTCATCTTGGTCTGCTTGTATTCCTGTTTTCCTAACACAGAGCCTATGGGACAACTGAGGACAGGAGTCAGGCTCAGTTGAACAGAAAAACTGGCTAATGCTCTGTCAGAATCAGGTAAGCCTGATAGTTTCCCAGTTACAACATCAGGTGTATTAACTGAAGTTAACACAGTGTGTTAACTGCAAACCAAATCAAGTTACAATGATAAAAACAAGCAACCAGCAGCAACAAAAAACAAACAAAAATCAACAATATCATCAAAGCTATTCTCATTTTGCATAGATTTTTTTGGTTTAGTGGTGGATAAGTGCATAAAGTACATTGGATACAGAAAATGTGAAATTTAATCTAAGGCTCCATAGCTTCTGTTCAAATGCCTATCCTAACTATAGAAGTTCATTGAGTTGTATCGACTTTTGGGTCTGGCTAATTTTAGTGTGTGCTGTTTTTATTTATTTGCATTTCTTGTAATGAGTTTATAAAATTAAAGAGAATTAAAATTACCTGTATTATTGGATTCACTAATAGAAATAAAATGGAATGTCCACCTCTTCTTTTGGGGGGGTAGTTTTTATTACCTCCCGCCAGCCTACCAGGCAGCAGAGTTGGGGAGGGAAGCAGCTGTGCCTTACATCATAACCGGCCTCTGGGTATAGAGCCTTTCCACTGTCACTACAACCTGTGTGCTTCCCTGTATGACACATGCCCCCATCAAAAGTGTTCAGCTGTTACAATTCTTTCTCTTGTTCTCTTGTCTGTTCTGTCCATCTGTCTGCCTCTCTCATGCCCCCACTCCAACAAGACCTTTCGCTCTTTTGTCCCACCCCCAAATAAGCCCCTTGCCCCAGACCCCTGGCGTGTGGCGTGTTGTCTCAGCGGCAACCTTGGCAGGTTTATCATTATGGTTTTGATTTGTGTCATCTTTTTCACATTGGATTTGTACAGTCTTCAGAAACATATAATAAGGAAGTTAAGGAATACAGGGTCAGGCGGTCACCACAGAGCATTTAGTTATGACCCAAGCACCAAGTGGCTGTGGATAAATTATTTCTCTAAGACGCTATTTCTCCACGGATGTCAAAATAAAGA
The DNA here is from genome assembly GCA_028555095.1 of Dicrostonyx torquatus. Lineage (NCBI taxonomy): Eukaryota > Metazoa > Chordata > Mammalia > Rodentia > Cricetidae > Dicrostonyx > Dicrostonyx torquatus. The sequence continues at coordinate 1,836,479 of JAQHUG010000237.1, read as the reverse complement.
TAAGCTGGTGATTAAGTGGTACTAACATTCCCAAGCATCAGGAAGAAGCATGGATCACTACAGTTGTATTTGAAGTTGCTGGGAATTGAACTCATAACCTCTGGAAGAGCAGTCAATGCTCTTAACTTCTGAGCCATCTCTCCAGTCCCTACAGTTGTATTTGAGAACCCAAAGTTTCCGGCCAAATGCTAAGCCAGACTATAGACTTTAAAAGAACATCTTCCTTTTTATTCTTTCTTTTGCTAAACACATCAAGACCTTTAAAATCAAGCACTGACTGAATGACATAAATTGAACTCGATAGAGTTTACAGACATGAAGACACAAAGTTGGGTTGGAAGAGAAGAGGAACATGTATCTGGGAGGAGTCAGGTGGTGAATATGATCAGAATATAGTGTATGAGTTTCTCAAATAATTAATAAAACCATTTCTGAAATTTTAACCATCCCTCTGTTCCCCCCACTTCCTTTCTTCCCAGTTATTAAACAGCTACCATGTTGCAAGCTCTGCATCTCTAATGCAAGTGCTTTGTAATGGTATGCTGAAGAGATTTATATCAATAAATAATAGATCGTATTCCATAAGTACCCAAGACCTCATGATGCTACAAACGGGGTGGTCAGCTTCACCTTGTAAACGGAGGAAAGGCTTTAATAAAGGAGGGCAGTTTAGGCTAAATCTTTAAAGTAGGTGCTGAAGGCAAAATAGAGTGGGGCCACAGAAGTGGAGCACATGACAGGCACAGAGGCCTAACACTGCAAAGCAGCTTGACTTGTCTGCGAGCAGCAGGCTGGTCAGAATGGGAGGCGAGGGTAATCAAGGGCAGAGAGATAGTCAGAGGCCACTGTGGAGGGTCTTGTAGTCTGTACATCAATAGTCCTGGGGGGAAGTTTCCTGTGGCCCTAATTGCATGAGATGACTTGATTTGTATTCTGTTGCTTCCAGCTATTTTTTCCTTAGCAGTCTCTAAATGTAATGTGCTTAATGGTGTAAAAGACGTCATGGTTTAAAAACAGAATAAATTATTAATATATGCAGGGTCGAATAAATGCATATATTTTCAGTGTGTCATCTACTTTCTTGCCCCTCAGTTTTGCTTCTTGGGGATGAAAATGCCTCTCTAATATATAATTCTATGTGCCCACTTTTATGCATTAAATTTTAATATAAGTTTCTAGGAAAGTGCTTTGGATGAAAATAGGAGTTTATGTGTATTTAGTAAGGCAAAGGCGATAGCCCATCTTATTCATTTGTAAAACATTTAGCTCTATAAAATGTAGCATAGAATACTTGCAACTCAAAAGATATGCGAACCTGAACCAGAATAGGACCAAGTCATTAACAATCTATGAGACCAGATGCCTTAAGGTTAGGCTGCAGTCGCCTCTCGCCTCTCGTTTTTAGCAAAGCTCTGGATGATGAAGTCAACTATTGCTAAAAGAAAATTGCCCCAAGGAGGTGGTGGTGGGGAAAAAAATACCATCTCTTTGACTTAATTCCAAAGAGGACAATGCTTAATTCAAGAAACACAGCAGGAAGGCTGTCAAGTCAGCAGTCGGCAGAATGGAAGCAACACCGTCAGAAAGTATGTGGGGCTGAAAATTACTGGTGCTTTGGGTGTCAGCCCCACAGGAAGGGTTTCCAGGAGCATCTTTGGAACGTGTTGCATTTCTCCCATCATTTCCATGTCCCTCAGAATTCATTCTGAAATCGGTGTGTGTTACGCAACTGCTGTACGTATTTATTATGCGGTGTTTCCTCCTGTCTGCAATGCTAGGATAGTTTCTCGGAACTGAGACTATGCAGAATGAGCTTCATAACCAAGTGGGTTAGGAGAGGAAACACTCAAACCTCAGTTTCTTCAACGGAGATTATAAATTCCTTTGTTAAGTTAGTAACACGATGGTTTCTGAAAGCTCCAGCACCAGGCACCTGAGGGTATTGGTGAGTGCTGGCATCTGCAGGTGACCGAAAGTTCATGGAAAGCTGAGCACTTTGCTTAGCACTGGACAAACAACTTCTCTCTCAGTCCTTCTCTGACGGGGTTCACCTGTCCATCAGCCTCTTGCTCCAAGTCCAGGAAGTCAGACGTTAACAAACGCCTAACAGCCACTTCTGGACCTTCACTATTTGGCTCAGTCTTGCCTAGAGCGTTTCCATTTTGAATAGGCTCTTGGCATTTATTGTTGTTTTGCACACTGTCTAAATCTAAAATGTTTCTCAAAGGTACATGTGGGAAAACTTTGTTCCCCAGCATGGTGCTATTTGGAGGTAGCAGAAATTTTAAGGAGTGGGAGGTCTCCTGGTTACTGGGCCCCTGCCCTTGAAAGGGAGTGCCACTTGTCTTTTCTGTATTTTGCCTCCCCAATGCCAGGGGGCGGCATTGCTTCACCACATGCTTCCTACCATGGCTGCCATGGCCCAAAGCAAGGAAATCAGCTGGTCATGGATAGAATCCTATAAAACAATGGATTAAAATAAGTCTTTTATTTTTATAAACTGTTTATCTCAGGTATTTATTGTAGTGACAAAAGCAAATAAACCTTTTGATCCTTATACAACCTCCTAAGTTAAGTAGAGGCAATATCATCTAATTTATTACTGAAGTGGGAACATTAATCCTCCAAAGAGGCTAGATGAATGTGTAATAATTAGTGTGCACGATTCCCAGCGCACCATTGCCACTAGGAGGGTTTTGAAGGAGTGTTCATCTGTATTTATGTGCTTTGATTGGTTAAATAAAATAGCTGCCTGGGCCATTTGATAGGGCAGGACTTAGATAGGCGGGGAAAAGAAAAGAGGATGCTGGGAAGAAGACTGGGTCAGAGCCAGTCTCCATGAAGTTCCTGCCACAGATGGATGAATCTTAGAACAGTCCGGTAAGATTACCACCTTGTGGTGACATACAGACTTTTATAATGGGTTAGTTTAGATGTGAGAGGTAGCCAAGAAAAGGCTAGATATAATGGGCAAGGCAGTATTTTAATTAATACAGTTCTCCTGTGGTTATTTCGGGCATAAGCAAGCAACCAGCGGCTGAGCGGGCCAGCGGCTGGTGGCTGGGGAACATAACCCATACCTCTCCCCCACTTACAACAGGGTTTCATTTTCTGAGACAGAGTCTTGCTATGCAGTCCTTGCTGCCTTTAAACTCACTATGAGATTCAGGCTGGACTCAAATTTATGAGTATCCTGCTCCAGTATCCCCAGCCTGGGGATTACAGCTACAAACCACCATACCCAGCTTGCCTCTAGGACTCAGTTCTGTAGAGATGTGCTTTCCCTAGCTCATGAGCTTGGTGAGTTTAGGACTAGAATCTTGACTTTATTCCAGTCAGGTTAATTCAGAGAGAGGAAGGAAGAGTCATTTCGGGAAGCTATCTCTAGACACTGGGAAGACAGAAATCTAAAGCTGCAACCTCATTTCCTGTTGGACAGGTGACAAATGGATACAGACGCACAGCAGGCTTGACCATGAGAAGGGTGCCGGGAGAGGCATAAGTCAGCAAAGCCACATCAACCTGGGCAGGAATCATGTGTTGGGAAACCCCCAAGAGTAACTGGTATGATATGGGCACAGGGAAGATGATAACACAGCCTGGGGTCTAAGGAATTGAAGGACTCTATGTTTGGGTAGAGGTCTGTAGATGAATGTAGAAGGGTTGACATAAAGTTGAATTTTTAATTCTGAGAAAGTCTCTGAAAAAAATCAAACTATCAACTGGGAAAGTCTAAACTCTCTGGTGGATAGAGGAGATATAATTCTGGCCAAACCCCAGATATGAGCCCCTGAATCTTTCATTTGGGATGTTCCAATGGCTAAAATGCCTCAGACTTGACTTTAACTTTTTGAAAGACAAGCCATTTCACTTCTCTGTCTTTTTCCTGTCATAAAATTCCCATGGAAATGATTATCCTCAGTGACAGGTGAATGGAATTTCGGGACATGGGCAACACTTAGCAAAGTCTGAGGAATGAGACATTTCTTTAGATACTTTTGTGTATGAAAGATAATTTATAGGTAAGTAGTCTGTATTTGTATCTGTTATTAGTTGTAAGGAAAAAACAACAATAAAGGAATGTGAATTTACCCTTAAAAACCATATAGTACCAATGACACGGAGACAGGAAGGTTGGAAGGAGTCACTAGACTGCATAGTGATTTTCTCCAGGAATGACTCCTACCCTCCTTTCAGAATCTTCCTTGGGGGAACGGGTCATAAGGTACACCAATGACATTTATGCCCCTGTCTGAAAGTAAGTCTACCTAATAAGTAAGTCTATCCAGTGAGACATCTTATGGTTTTTTGGGATATGAGCTGTCTACCAGATGAAGGAACTAACATCTAGACTTTAGAGGGTCACAAGCTTCAGCAGACTTTCTAGGCAGACCCTGCCACAAGTCTTAGAGTCTTGGGGATCTGGTGCATTGCAAAGGGGACAGGGATCCATGGAAGCCTAGAGTTGGGTCTTTATGGAACAAGGAAGGGGTATCCATAGCTCACACCTGCTTTTGCTACCTGCCTGACCCTCAGCTCTACTATTGACTGCTGTGTCTCCCCTGGGGCTGACTCAACTCCAGTTCAGAATGATGGACAGATGGCCTGACTGGGTACCTTTGAAGCACCTGGATTAACCTGAAGACTTGATGCATTCCTTTCACTAGAGACCAGGTAGAGCAAATACTGAATTGAGTAACATTGATTAGAAATGTTGTAAAACACTGTCAATATGGGAAATAAACTTTTCTATTGCTTTTGATACAGGATTTCATGTAGCTCAGGCTGGCCTACAATTTATGGTATAGCTCATGATGACTCTTAACTCATGATTCTATTCTCTTGGATCCAAATGTGCTGGGATTACAGATATGTACTATCATGTCTAGTCTTGGGACATACTTTTTAATGTCCAGATTTGTAAATGGAGACTGCGCTTTATTTCCTGGGCACCCAGACCCGAGTAATCACACAAAAACTATATTAATTACAACACTACTTAGTCAATGGTTCATATGCATTTCTAGCTAATTCTTACATCTTAAATTAGCCCATCTCTATTAATCTGTGTAATACCACAAGGCTGTGGCTTACTGGTAAGGTTCTGGTGTCTTTCTCCTTCGGCAGCTACATGGCATCTGCCTGACTCTGCCTTCTTTCTCCTTGCATATTTAACTTTCTCACCTACCTATATTCTACTCTGCCATAGGCCAAAACAGATTCTTTATTAACCAATGGTAATAAAACATATTCACAGGACAAGAGGGGAATCCCATATCACAGATTATTTTTTAAACCATCGTTATCATGAGTAGTTGTAGTATTTGCTATGTGTATGTGTGTGCACGTGTGAAGGCATCAGCTCCCCAGGAGCTGGAGCTACAGATAGTGGTGATCCATCCCATGTGGGTGCTGGGAGTTAGACTCAATTCCTCTGTCTGAATAGAAAGCACTCTTAACTGCTGAACTATATGTCTAGCCTCTCTCTAAATTATTTTTAATGCTTTCTTTTCATTTTAGGAAAATGAAAATGTTTTTGTGAAGAGCCATTGAGCCATGAATTAATTATATATGTGGCAAGGGGTAATTTTTCATTGTACAATTATAATTTTCATACAATGCAAAAATTAAGATAGTAGAGAAATATTGTACTGCATGTTGGACAACGCAACTAATTTTGGAAAATTAGTTTGGAAAATGCTTTGTTCCAGCATTAAGTTCCACTTATCTCATGACAGTAAGGACAGTAAAAATCTTTGGGTTAATGCAAGACTGACTTCAAGGCACTGTATAACTTAGAGTAAGCTGATGTCTGGTAGCATCTGTGCTTCTTTAAAGAGGCAGAAGGGAGGAGATCTTTACCATGGAAATGCCTTTAGCAAGGGTTTATGCAAGATCCACCCCTTCACCTGAAAACACAGCCTCATAGATTACCTTGCTCCAGTTTCCCACTCGCCAGCCAGCACAGGGGCGGAGGTGGCACTTCTTAGCAGGGTCCGGCCTCTGAATGGCTGCACAGTCAGCCTTCAGCCCAGTGCTACACTCCACACTCCTCCAGTAGGCCCCCAGCCCACACGTGGTGGAGCACTGCAGCAGGAAGGAAGCAAGAGAAGGTAAATGGGAAAACTGTCCAGGTGTACTCAAAGGTTTCCTGTCCCCAGAAGCTAAGGTTGTCCTGGATATGGGTACACACACAATCTGAATGTCTGGCTGGGTGGTTTAAAATGCATCGCTTTAATGTACAGCTTCAGTTGGGGATCACCCAGCTGTATATATACCCAGTGCAAATGAGAATGTGCTTTTGCTTGATCAGGTGACTGACACAAACACCTGGGCTACAGGCATATTGCTATATTTCATACCACTTCAGTCCAGCATGGATGTCAGATGTAAGCATACGCTCACACCTCATCTGTAATGTAGCAATGACTTTTATCCACTTTCTTTCAATGGTGTTAATTAGTATTATTATGGGATAGACAAAGACACCAAAGCTTGATGCTGCCTTGTCCATGGAGGACGATAGGGCGTTCTTCCTCCAGACCCTACATCGTACATTCTGGTGGCACCTCTCAAACTCCAGCATCTCTAGGTAGCATCCAGGAACCCTGCTAAATGCAGATTCCCATCAGTCACTAGCACTAGCACTGAGATGCTGCATTTTTACCAAGTTCCTAGATGATGCTGATGCTGTTGCCTCTCAGACCACAGCTGGAGCTGGGAAGAAGTGACAAAATGCTGCCTGTCACTTCTTGCTCTGCCGGCAGGGAACAAGGAGTCGCCTTTTCCATAGGTAGAGATCCTTTGTCTCAAGCTGTTCCCAGACACTGATAATTATTCAGCATCACAAGTTTAGCTTGCATTCACCTTGAAGATTACACAGTTTCTCCCCATTGGTCTTTTTTTCTCTTTCCTGCTTTTTTTGCATCCTCTTTCTTGCTTACCCTTGGGAAGGGGTTGTTTCTGAATCTGTAAAACACAGCCCTGAGCATATTTATAAGAGAATTTCTTTTGATAAATTATATAAATCAAGAGCAGCCTTATGTTTCCTTGGCTACACCACAGAAAGGGAAGAGCAGAACACATCAAATGTCATAATCTTATTTCAATTTATTTATAGAGGAACTCTCCTCATCCTTTCAGTTCTTTAGGGCTTGATCTCTACTTTTCCTGTTTCTCTTTAACATCATTGCACATCTCTACAGTAGAGGCAATGGCATCTAATGTGTAATTGCCATCTCATGGATTAAGCCCGCTAACGTTCTCTGTCATTCACACTCACAGTCTCTTAGTTTTTCTCATCAAGAGATTGAGTTGCCTTTTTCAGCCACTAAATGAAGGCCACTCTTGTACTTCTTTTGGCTAATAGGGTGCGGAGGCTAATGACATGCTAGTTACCATGTTTTGCTTCCTGCTCCTGCTGCAGACTCTGCTTTTGCCGTGAACATGTGCCTGGGTTGCACATCAGAGGATGAGAGCTAACAGGAAAGAGAACTAGATAATACAGCTGAAGCTACCCTAGGCCGGCTTTCAAGCGACCTCCAGCAGGGCCCGGAGAGGACAAGCTGAGGTGGAAAGAACCTCCTGGTGAGGGTGTAACTACGGTGAATAACCACAGTTCTGCTGTTTGGGAGAACTGGTGACAGCAGTAGGATCCCCCTCACGTTGGGTTGCTGTGAGGAAAAGAAATTATTCATGCATACCACCTTGCAAAGGTCACACAGACAGTAGTGTTATTAACAATATTGTGACATAGAAGGGAAAGAAAGCAGCTAGGCAAGCCTAGGAAAGTTGCTAATGAGATCACTTTGCCATTGCCAGGCTAGTAATGATCTCATTAAATCTCAAGAGATGGCTATAGTTCCTGGGGCCATATTTATGCTACAAATTATATATATATAAAATTTCTGAAGCTTGGAGTTTTGTCCTCGCCAGGTTCTTGAGGAATACATTATTTTATCATCTGTCAACTTAGGGTTATCACATAACTGACATTGCTTGTATATAAATACTAGCAAAGGCACAGAGGATGCTAATGTTTTCTCATTTGCAAGGGATTTTGGGTTTATTTTGGGAGGGATTTTCAATCCCGAGTTCAAATCCCTGTTCCTTCACTTAGTAGGTATGATTTTAGTTACTTCACCTCCCTCAGTCTCGCCTCTAGTTTGTCAATAATCTTCTCCAGCTGCAGGAAGTATTGTAGTAGATAACTCATGCTAATTAGCTTAAAATTATCCTTCTAACATACCTTTGCACTTTGTTTTCACGCTCAGCTCTTGTGCTTACAGTCCTCCAGAACTCATCAGACAGAACTCTGGGTAAGAAGCTTGGCTTAGGAGATGTATCTTTCTCCCTTCAATAAATTAGATTACTATGAGTACGAATCCCTTTTTATCTCTGAAGCTTGGCTTTTGTGAATAGAGATAAGAGATTGAGCCATCAAGGGAAAATGTGCTAACTCACTTTAGAAACAGAACACACATCCATGGGAAAAGACAGTTCAAATGTCAAAGATTACAGATTTGGTACAGAAACTTCGGGAGTTTTGAATTTACCCATATGCTGCTGGGAAAGTCAGCACCATGACCCACTGAGGCTCATTAATTTACACAAAAGGATGCTATGCCCTTAGTTTGTAAGTTGGTGCTAGAATTTGGCATAGAGACAGGAGTTATAGTGAAAAAGACAGTTCATCATCACATTGAAAAGTGAGGTTTTTTTTTTTTTTTTTTTTTTTTTGCTATTAGCATCTTATGTTTTCTATTTGTAAATCAGCATATATTGAATAGGCAGTATCTACTATGTAGGACAGCCAAAGGGAAAATAATAAGAGACCATACATGAGAGTGTTCTAGAAATTAGCATGCCTTGTAAATTGCTGTTACTATACTTTTGTTCTTATAGTAACAGAGTAACAGCTATTATATTCTAGACATTCATAATTAACTGCTCTAGTTTGCTCCCTCTAGAAAAGAAAATAAGACATAAATTGTAAAAAAACTGAATTATTTGAATTTGTGATTACATTACTTTATAAGTTTACATACTAAACTTCTATTGAATTTCAAAAATTAAAATAGGTAAAAAATTATTTTGGTGCCTCAGAAGGATGTTACTAATTGTAGAAATAAAACAAACAAGCAAACAAATATTTAGTCAAATATCTAAAGCATGAAAATAGGTTCCAAAATTTTACTATAATGTTTATTTATTCTTAGATATAGTGAATGTTTTAAAGAGGCCACTCAAAGAAAAATAATTAGATAATGAAGTGGGTGCCTAGCTCTGTCAACAGTCAGGTAATGTTTATGGTGTGCAATTATATATTAATAAAGCAGTTTAAGTGTATCACAGGTAGAAAGGGGACGTTTTGGTAGATATTTCCTCTCAAGTTTGTTTTGACCATACAAATAAAAGATACTAAGTATTCATCTAAAATTCAAAGAATATTTATCCCTTGATACTAGAATAGGATACTTGTACTTGGATATAAAATATTGTTGACATAAAAAGCTCTATAATTCTTTTAGAGAGTTTGTCTCAGATTTCCATTTTAATTGTGACTACATCATAAGTTCAAACAAAGTCTGTGCATTAGCTTTCTGATGGAATGTGAGGACAGGTCCTTACAGCTGTCCCTCATCAGAGACCTCTGGAGTGCACGGCTGAAAGGGACACCAGAAATCTCCATCCTAGACATATCGCCCTGCAGCTTAAGCACCAGGTACAGGAAGAGACTGGGTTCTCCATGCTCACACCCATCCTTCCTCCTCCTCCTCTACTGTTTGCATTTTTCCTCTTTTTTTCTCCTTTATTTCATCAGATCTTGTGTAACTAAGCTGGTTTCCAAATCTGCTCTGCCGCCCAGGTTGGCATTCAACTCACAATCCACCCATCTCAGCCTCTCAAGAGCCAGGATTATAAAGCGTGCCTCCATGCCCAATCAGACAACATATTTATGTAAGTTCATTTCAGAATTTGTGCAATATACCATTTCTAGACATTTTCCATATGGAATCAGGCCTGGAAAAGGAAACGGAATCTCTTACTTTACTCCAGTTTCCAACAATCCAGTATGCAGGGCTGTGGTCCTTCATCAGATGCTTGTAGCTGGAAGCATTTAGCAGAAATCCCTCAGCAATCAGACTAGAAGCATCTTCCTCCGTCAGCCCAGAGTCTTGGGCTGGATTTGTATCATTTGGCAATGCCAAGTGGCCATGATTTTCTAACTTTTCTGAGGGTGCTGGCTGGTAGCTTCCTCCAAGAGGGAGTGAAATGTTTCTTGGTTTTTCAGTGATTAACCCCTCAGCTCTAGGTGTCTCATTTTTAAGGGACCAGTCAGGTAGTGAGCCTTCCATCATTGTACTGAAGGGAGGCCATGAGGTCTCATCGCCGACATAAGATGTTGGTGGAGGTTCAAGTGGTATTTCTGCCTTCCTCTCCACAGGCGACTCATGTTCAGGTGCTCTGACCTTGTTCCATATCACAGAGTGGTTTTCATCCTTGTTCATAGGCTGGTCACTGTCTTCCCCTGAGCCGCTGTGTATTTCCACTTCTGGATCTGGGGTCAAGGTATCATAAAATGGAGTTACTTGCCAAGTCACAGCGTGGCTAGATGATAATCCAGAATCACTCGTGGTTGTCCCAAAGTCACCCTCTGAAGTAGGACCTATAGCTGAACTAGAAACATTTTCATTATCGGGCTGGATACTCATAGACATGGACATGAGGGGGGTCTGGGAAGGGCTTCCAGAGGCAGTAGGGAAGTAGGAGTCTTCTTTAGTTTGGGTTGAACTCTTCTGCCATGCTGTCTCATCTGGTTCTTTGGGTGCTAGTGTGGGACCGTGGCTGCTGATGGCTGTGGTGCTTCTGCTGACAGACTCAGGCACCGTGGATGTGGATAATGGTGTGGGCCTGGATGTAGGTGCTGGGATGGGCCTGAAGGGGTCGTCCTCTGATATTGGTTGGTTTTTCCCCCCAGGACCTACATCTTTCTTGAGTTTCAGAACTCTACGGCTGGATGGGCACTGCTGGAGGCCACACAGAGCTCGGCTGTTGGGTTTCCGTGTCTTGTCACAAGGTTCGTTATGGTTCTTGGCACACGTGACGCTGCGTGTCCGCACTCCACCACCACAGGAAACAGAGCACTGGAGAAGAGAGACAGGCATTAGTTTAGTGGGAAAAGATGCTTTTCTTCTAAGGTCATGCCCAGTGGTGATGAATTGTGCAACTAATGTTCTATCTCCGTTTGGCTTCTTTGCTTTTAGTTTTACAACATCTCCTGGAGATCAGCCAGGACCCATGACCAGCCTGAACAAAAGCCATGATGCAGGCAAAGTGAGGGCTCTTTGGGTTTTAGAGCCTGGGCACTACAATCTACAAAGAGTGCAATGAGCTACATCCTTCACAGGGTCTCTTTAAGAGCAGTGGAGATTATTACTTCTTTCTCAGGGCTACGATGCTATTAAATAAAAACAAAATGTTTTCAGGTTCACAGGATTGTACTAAATGAGTCATATCAAAGCTCTTATATTTAGAAAATAATGATTAGAATTCATATAGTGTGTCCCAGGTGTCACAATCATTTATCTATGGCAGATAGAATTACATAGAAAGCTAGATAATCACCATACTCAAATACACTTATGTTCCAAGTTTTTTTTTTCTGAACTTGAAAAATGAGAAGTTAATAAAGGTACAAAGTATCTTTTCTCAAAGAATTAGGTCCTTCCATCAGTGTGACATTAATTCGCACACTGAGAATGTGGCATATCTCCCACCCCAGTTTCGTTTTACATTCCTGAAGGTTTGCTGAAGCAAACCTTTGTGGGGATTTGGACAAGACGCTCCACCCTCAGAGTTTAGTGTAAAACCTGCTTCATCCAGCCTCTATAGCTGTTAAGCAAACATAGTTCTTATGTAACATAGAAAAATGATGAACTTTGAAAGGTCCATACTTTTACTAAACTGTTCCATTTTTACTTTTCCTAATGATATTTTTTTTCAACCAACAAGTAGTAGTACAGGAACATGGGCTACTCAGGTCCCTTTGCTGTCCATTTTACAGTGATCTATATTCTCTATCGTGTGTCCTTGAAGTCACAGCAGATTTCTTCAGGGTATGCCTGCACACTACTCCATGGATTTCACAGAGCCTCATAGCCATTATTCTGTGTGATATTTGCAACATCTCTGCAAGATTTACAAGGCAGGGTTGATTCTTTCTTCCTCTGCAAGAGAGGAGCCAAAGGCTCCAGAGCTCACTTGAAAGGCTGCAGGTTAGCCTCTGTAAAAGTCAAATGTATTTTGCATGCTTTCTTTTTTGCACCAAAGCCCAGGGCAACACAGACCCATAGACTTTGCTTAGTGGGCTGCCCAGTGCTTCTGATGTTAGAAGAATAACCGAAAGGCTGGAATGTTTCTTTTTCATACTTACATGCCCGGAGAATTCTTAAGATATTTGATCACTGTATGTATTTGTTAAGTGTTTGTTTTATTTGGTGGGGGAAAAACAGGACTGGGGAAATTGTTACCTATAGGCTTATGCATTCTTTAAAGCTTAAGTTCCTTGCTTCCTCAAGTCCTATAGGTGTAAAAGTCTCCTCCTTTTTTTTTGTTCCAGTGGAGCACAATTCCTCAGGATGCATAGCAGCTCTGGGGAGTCAGCTTGTTTGGAGGCAAGGAGTACCTTTGGATGCAGGAGACTGCAGAGCCAAGGCAGTGTCAGGAATAGACCGGGGTTCAGGGTGCTGTTAGTAAGGAACTCAAATGCCTAGACCTGGGACTGGCCAGCAGCTACAGTGCTAATCTATGGTGGGATCTGTTTTTTACACACAAGGAAACACATGCTATTTCCCACCAATGAGGAGGCTGCCACTTAGAAAATATTATCTTCTTCTGGAGCCTCTGTAGCTCCTTCTATCCTTCACTGGGAGCCTAAAAAGAGCAAGTTGGAGGTATTTATTTTTCTGCTTTGTCTCAGATTTCTGCCATTATTGAATATGAAGACACTTTATGGGCCATTCAATTTAGTCATCTCTCATCACCTTGGATTTTCAAATTTTCATTTAGTAAAAATTTATAACTACAACAAAGTTTCCTGAACGCATTCCCCCACTGGCTGGCTTTGCTCAAACAAAGCTAATGCCAAGTGGTCTAAAGAGCATGTGATCCCGCTTGCATTTTTTCTCTCCAACAACCATTAGAATATCTAACAACATAAGGGGATTCTTCTGTGTTGTCCCTAAGCTTATGGGTTATTTTGGCTTGTAAGAAGAGTTCTAATGCGTGTGGGGGTTTGAAAATGCAAAATACACTTCATTTTTTTAATGAAAAAAAGTTGAAGTATGTGTGCTCTGTTTCCACCATATTGAATTATGGGAAAAAGAAATAACTGCAAAAAGTTGTTACTTATAAGCTTATGCATATTTTTAGCTTAAGGTCCTTGCTTTCTTAAGTACTATTGGGGTAAAAGAATCTCTTCCTTTATTTTGTTTCAGTCAAACACAATTACATGCATTTTTGGTCTACTTCATCTTAAAATATTAAAATCAATATGTAAAAAATAGAATAGTGGTAAAATTTTTTATTGTTTTTATTGAGCTATATATTTTTCTCCACTCCCTTCCCTTCCTCCCAAATCCCCTTCTATGTTCTCCCATGATCCCCATGCTCTCAATTTACTCAGGAGATCTTGCCTTTTTCTACTTCCCATGTAGATTAGATTAATGTATGTCTCTCTTAGGGTCTTCTTTGTTGTTTAGGTTATCTGGGATTGTGAATTGTTGGCTGGTTTTTCTTTGCTTTATGACTAATAGCCACTTATGAGTGAGTACATATTTGTCTTCCTGAGTCTGGGTTACCTCACTCAATATATTTTCTAGATCCATTCATTTGCCCGCAAATTTCAAGATGCCATTTTTTCCCATTGTGTAGTACTCCAATGTGTAGTAAATGTATCATATTTTCTTTATTAATCTGTCGATCAAGGGGCATTTGGGTTGTTTCCAGGTTCTGGTCATGACAAACAATGCTGCTATGAACAGAGTTGAGCACATGTCCTTGTGGTATGATTGAGCATCCTTTGGATATATACCCAAAAGTGGTATTACTGGGTCTTGAGGTAGGTTGTTTCCTAATTTTCTGAGAAATTGCCACACTGATTTTCAAAGTGGCTGTGTCAGTTTGCACTCCCACTAACAATGGAGGAGTGTTACCTTTATCCCAAATCCTATCCAGCATAGGCTGTCATCAGTGTTTTTGATTTTGGCCATTCTGACAGGTATAACGTGGAATCTCAGAGTTGTTTTGATTTGCATTTCTCTGATGGCTAAGGATGTTGACCATTTTCTTAAGTGTCTTTCAGACATTTTAGATCCATCTGTCAAGAGTTCTCTATTTAGGTCTGTACCCTATTTTTTATTTAATTATTTGTTCTTCTGATGACAAATTTCTTGAGTTCTTTGTATATTTTGGGGTTGGTGAAGATATTTTCCCATTCTGTAGGCTGTCATTTTGTCTTGTTGACTGTGTTCTTTACTTTATAAAAGCTCCCTAGTTTCAGGAGGTTCCATTTAGTAATTGTTTCTCTCAGTGTCTGCGCTACTAGGGTTATATTTAGGAAGTGGTCTCCCGTGCCAATGCATTCAAGTATACTTTCCACTTTCTCTTCTATGAGGTTCAGTGTGGTTGGTTTTATGTTTGAGGTCTTCTATCCATTTGGACTTGAGTTTTGTACATGGTGATAGATAAGGGTCTATTTTCATTCTTCTACATGTTGATATCCAGTTATGCCAGCACCATTTGCTGAATATGCTTTCTTTTTTACATTTTATATCTTTTGCTTCTTTGTCAAAAATCAGGTGTTTGTAGGTGTGTGGACTGTTATCTGGGTCTTTGATTTGGTTCCATTGTTCCTCCAATACCAAGCTGTTTTCAGTATTGTAGTTCTGTAGTAGAGTTTGAAGTCAGGGATTGTGATGTTTTCAGAAGTTCCTTTATTGTACAGGATTGTTTTAGCTATTCTGGGCTTTTTGCTTTTCCATATGAAATTGAGTATTGTTCTTTTGAAGTCTGTGAAGAATTTTGCTGGGATTTTGCTGGGCATTGCATTGAATCTGTAGATTGCTTTTGGTAAGATTGCTATTTTTACTATTGTTAATTCTACCTACTCAAGTGCTTGGGAGATCTTTCCATTTTCTGGTATCTTCTTCAATTTCTTTCTTCAAAGATTTAAAGTTCTTGCCATACAGGTCTTCCACTTGTTTGGTTAGAGGTACTCCGAGATATTTGTAGCTATTGTGAAGGGTGATGTTTCTCTGATTTCTTTCTCAACCCATTTATTATCTGTATAAAGGAGGGTTACTGATTTTTTTGAGTTAATCTTCTATCCAACTACATTACTGAAGGTGTTTATGAGTTGTAGAAGTTCCTTGGTAGAATTTTTGGTCAGTTTTGTAAACTACCATATCAACAGCAAATAGTGAGGGTTTGGCTTCTTCTTTTCTGATTTGTATTCACTTGATCTCCTTTTGTTTTCTTATTCTCTAGCTCGAACCTCAAGAACTATACTGAATAGATACAGAGAGAGTGGACAACCTTGTCTTGTTCCTGATTTCAGTGGGATTGCTGTGAGTTTCTCTCCATTTAGTTTGATGTTGGCTTTATTATATTTATTATTATATTATATACCTTTATTATATTTAGGTATGTTACTTGTATATCTGCTCTCTCCAAGACCTTTATCATGAAGGAATGTTGTATTTTTTCAAAGGCTTTTTCAGCATCTGATGAGACGATCATGTATTTTTTTCAGTTTGTTTATATGGTGGATTACATTGACAGATTTTCATATGTTAACCATCCCTGCATCTCTGGGATGAAGCTTACTTAGTCATGGTGGATGATTTTTCTCATGTGTTCTTGAATTCGGTTTGCCAGTGTTTTATTGAGTATTTTGCATCGATATTTATGAGTGAGATTGGTCTGTAATTCTTTCTTAGTATTGTCTTTCTGTGGTTTGGGTATCAGGGTAATTGTAGCCTCATAAAAAGAGTTTGGTAATATTCCTTCTGTTTCTATTGTGTGGAACGATTGGAGGAGTATTGGTGTTAGTTCTTTGAAAATCTTGTAGAATTCTGCACTGAAACCATCTGGTCCTGGGCTTTTTTGGTTGGGAGGCTTTTGATGACTGTTTCTATTTCCTTGGTAGTTATAGGTCTATTTAATTTGCTAATGTGGTCTTGATTTAATTTTGTTAAGTAATATTTATCTGGAAAACTGTCCATTTCCTTTAAGTTTTCCAATTTTGTGGAGTACAGGTTTTCAAATTATGATCTGATGATTCTCTGGATTTCCTCCATATCTGTCGTTATGGCCCATTTTTTGTCTCTGATTTTGTTAATTTGGATATTCTCTCTCTGCCTTTTGGTTAGTTTGGATAAAGGTTTGTCTATTTTGTTGATTTTCTCAAAGAACCAACTTTTGTCTCATTGATTCTTTGTACTGTTTTCCTTGTTTTTATTTTGTTGATTTCAGCTCTCAATTTGATTATTTCCTGTCATCTAGTTCTCCTGCGTGAGTTTGCTTCTTTTTGTTCTAAAGTTTTCAAATGTTCTGTTAATTCACTAGTGTGGGATTTTTCCAGCTTCTTTATGGAGGCATTTAGTGCTTTCCCCTTAACACGGCTTTTATTGTGTCCCATAAATTTGGGTATGTTGTTTTGCGATTTTCACTGAATTTTAGGATATCTTTAACTTCTTCCATTATTTCTTCCTTGTCCCACTGGTGATTCAGGTGTTTAATTTCCATGTGTTTGTGGGCTTTCTGAAAGTAGTGTTGCTGTCAAATTCTAATTCTAAGCCATGGTGATTTGATAAGACTCATGGGATTATTCCAATTTTTTTTTTTGTATTTGTTGAGGTTTGCTTTGTTACCTAGTAGTATGTAGTTTTTGAGAAAGTTCCAGGAGGTGCTTTTATGTTTGGATGGAATATTCTATAGATGTCTGTTAAGTCCATTTGAATCATAACATCTGTTAGTTTCCTTATTTCTATGTTAAATTTCTGTCTGGCAGACCTGTCCAGTGGTGAGAGGTGGGTGTTGAAGTCTCCCACTATTAGTGAGTGGGGTTTGATGTGTGATTTAAGCTTTAACGGTGTTTCTTTTACATATGAGGGTGCCCTTATATTTGGGGTAATAGATGTTCAGTACTGAAATTTCCTCTTGATGGATTTTTTCTGTGACAAATATAAAATGTTCTTCTTTGTCTCTTTTGATTGATTTTAGTTGGAAGTCTATTTTGTTAGATATTAGGATAGCTATATCAGCTTGTTTCTTAGGTCCATTTGATTGGAAATTTTTTCTCAACCCTTTACTCTGAGGTGATGTTTGTCTTTGAGGTTGAGGTGTCTTTCTTATATGTAGCAGAAAAAATGACTCTATTTTCTTATCCAATCTGTTAGCCTGTGTCTTTTTATAGGTGAGTTGAGTCCATTTATATTAAGGGATATTAATGACCAGTGATTGCTAGTTCCTGTTATTTTAGTTTTTGCTGTTATTGTGTATGCTTTTTCCTTCTTTTGGATTTGCTGCTGTGAGATCATCTACTATCTGTGTTGTTGTGGATATAGCTAAATTCTTTGGGTTGGAGTTTTCCTTCTAGTACTTTGTGTATGACTGGGTGTGTGACTAGGTATTGATTAAAACTTGTTCTGTTGTGAAATATCTTACTTTGTCATCTGTGATGATTAAAAGTTATGCTGGGTATAGTCTGGACTGGCATCTGTGGTCTCTTAATGTCTGCATAATGCTTTACGAGGACTTCTGGCTATCATTGTTTCCACTGGCAAGTCAGGTGTAATTCTAAGAGGTCTTCCTTTATACGTTACTTGGCATTTTCCTGTGCAGTTCTTAATACTCTTTCTTCATTCTTTATGTTTAGCATTTTGATTAGTATGTGGCTAGTTTTTTTTTTGGTCCAGTCTATTTGGTGTTCTGTAAGTTTCATGTATCTTCATATACATATCTTTCCTTAGGTTGGGAAAGTTTTCTTCTATGATTTTGTTGAATATATTTTCTGTGCTTTTAAGTTGGACTTCTTTTTCTTTTTTTCTTTCGTCTATCCCTATTATTCTTGGGTTTGATCTTTCCTTGGTGTCCCGTATTTCCTGGATATTTTGTGTTAAGCTTTTTTTGGATTTAACTTCAATGCTTGAGTTTCTCTCTTCCATCTCTTTTATTCTGGTGTTTTGGCCTGCATTTGTGGTTCCCATATTTTCTGTTTCCATAATTCCCTTGGTTTTTCTTTTCTTTATTGTCTCTATTTTAGTTTTCAAGCCTTGAATCATTTCTTTAACCTGTTTGATTGCCTTTTTCTTGGTTTTCTTTAAGGTATTTGTTGGTTTATTCCAATTTTTTGTTTGTCTTTTCCTCCATTTCTTTGAGAGAATTTTTCATTTCCTCCTTAAGGGCTTCAAACATTCTCCTAAAGTTATTTTTTATGTCACTTACTTCAGCTTCATCTGTATTGGGGTGTTCAAGTCTTTCTGTTTTAGAGCCACTAGTTTCTGTTGGTGTTGTATTGCTCTTTGTGGTATTGAGTGTGTTCTTACCTTGTCTACCCATCTATTCCTCTGATTGGTGCAGTTGCGGCCATGTCTCTGGTAATCACTCTTCCAGGTGCCAGTGTATCCAAGATTCAGATGATTGTTCCTCATGGTGGAGTCAGGGCCACAGTTCAGTCACTCTGGAGGTCACTTGGCATTCCCAGAGGTCCCTTGGTGCTCCTGGAGGTCACTCTGTACTCCCAGAAGTTGTTTGGGCCTGCTCCCGCGGAGGATGCTTGCTGGGCCAGCTTTTGTGGAGGTTGCTGCCTCAGGCGTGCTCCCGCGAAGGACACTGGCTCAGGCCTGGTGCTGCCAAGGTAGTTGGCTCAGGCCTGCTAGCGAGGAGGTCACTGGCTTGAGCTTGCTTCAGAGGAGGTCACTGAATCGGGCCTGCTCTGTCCGAGGTTGCTGGCTTGCGACTGTTCCCATGGCTGTCTCTTTCTGGGGCCCGTTCCCACAGAGGTCACTGGTTTGGGCCTGCTCCGGTGGAGGTTTGTGGTAAACATTTTAAAAGCTAGAAATTTGATTCCAGATTTTTGGTTATGCTTGAAAAGCCAGATGATCATCACCCATTTGATTCATTCCCAATGAGCTAAAAATTCATGGAAACCCAGGCTTGTGATAGACACATATATTCTCTGGCATACCCACATGTACCTTCCTTACCCAGGAGATTCCTACTCTTCCAAGTGCCCTGCTTTCTACAAAGTACACTGAGTCCAAACAGGGAGTTGTCTTTTCTCTAAGTCGCCAGAACAAACAGTGCCTCTTTGTATTCAGCCTGGAGCTCCTTCTAACAGTGTTTATCTCCTCAGGAGATGTCAAGTCCTTCAGATGAGATAAATGCAACTGCGTGGTACATACTTAAACTGCATCTCAATTGGTACTTTCAGAATTCTCACAACAAATCTCAGCTATGATTATCATATGCCCCGACCTTATAATTTTGAACCCTGTACCAGGCAAGTAGCTTGCTATTTGTTCTATTTGTGTC
Organism: Dicrostonyx torquatus; assembly: GCA_028555095.1. NCBI lineage: Eukaryota > Metazoa > Chordata > Mammalia > Rodentia > Cricetidae > Dicrostonyx > Dicrostonyx torquatus. The sequence goes on along the minus strand of JAQHUG010000237.1, from coordinate 1,816,880 downwards.
CTCTCTGGGAGTTATCCTGCCCTTCCTAGTTACCACTCCTGGACTAAAGCCTTGAGAAAGCCTGTGAGAAAAAGGTCTGCTGCTAAGTTGGTCAACTCCACCCACCTGAGGTACACAGGGGAGCTCAGTGGTGGCACAGAGGCCTGGCACCAAGAGAGTTCATTCAAAGACACAGCAGGCGCTTATCAGAGGCTTTGCGCTAAAGAGGCTTAGTGAGAAACAGCTAATATTTTGTACATAAAACATTTCTCCATGTCTTATGAATTTTTAAGTGAATGAGTGGGCTGCATACTAAAATTATGTTTGAACATAAACTAAAACATTACATGTTATGATTTAACATGTGTTTTTTCTCCTCTCTTAAAGTAGACACATCAGAGTCAAATTGGCTTCTTTCTCAGAATGTGATCTAATTTAGAGACAGGCTTTTTTTTAAAACAAAAATGAAAATCAACTTAAAATGGGTTTTGTAGAGTGGGTGCTAACCCTGTACAATCAATATTCTTATGCAAGGGTAAATATTCAACAGAGGAACATCTTGTAGAAAGACTACCGTGAGAAGATGAAGGTAGGATGTTCTAGTTCATTTACAAGTCAGGGGAGCTCAAAGATTTCTAAGAAACTTACATTTTTCCTTTTTGATTTTACAATTACGTGGTGAGACAAAGTCATTTCCTTCTGAGAGACTCAGATCTCAGTAATCATTATGTATATCGTCAATTCCAGCCAAGTGAGAAAGATGACTCTCAAATTGTTTCCAAACAGAATATGTTTCTTATGAATTCTAGGAACTGCCATATTGCTTCATTTCACAGACCCTTGAATGTATGGCACTGTTCAAAGTAGAATCAGCCATCACTGCCTGCATTCACAGACTGTTTCACCAGTTGGCAACCGTGTGACTTGAACACATTGGTAAGCATCTCTATGCTGCAATTTTTTCACCTGAAAAATGAGGCTATTTTGTAACTAACATACATATGGTCGACTTCCAATATTCTTTTGAGTTTTTGAAAGCAACACATTCATTTGCTTTTAAGTCTCAAGCACTTATGTGGAATTTTGAAAAACTGGAATGTGCTTTGTAAGCATGCCTATAATGCTTTGTGAATTTAGGTGGATCTGAGCTAAAGTACGGGTAAAGTTAAGATGACCATAGGTCAGTTCCTTTGGGGCTCTGGATACCTCTGATGGACAAAGTTTGGAAAACTAGAGTCACCCAGAAAGCCAGCCTTGTCCTGTCAGAAAGTGGCACATCCTTTAGTGGCACACACTATTTTTCAGGCAACATGGTGTTTACATGATATATTTTATTCAATCTTTACAATAATAGAAAAGAGAAGTTAATATTAGTTCAAGATCACACAATTAGAGATTGCTAGGGTAGGATAAAACTAGAAAAATCACCATTCTACAAAGTCTCTCTAACAGGAGAATAAACATACTGGGTTATAGTTATTGAAACCAAGGCCTACTAAGTAAAATAATTTACCTAAGATTGTACTGTGACTTTATGCAGTGCAGAGTCTGAGTGGTTCTTTGGGGGTCTTTTCTGCTTTCCTTCTTGACTGAGATATATAAAGACAGATACATTTACTAATTATATTTCAAGAGGTTTCCTATCTATCCACCCACCCATCAACCCATCCACCTATCCATCTATCCATTCATACAGTCATCTGCCCATCCATACATCCATCATCCATCTGTCTGTCCATCCATCCATCAACCCACCCACCCATACATATATCCATCCATCCATCCATCCATCCATCCACCCACCCATCCGCCCATAAATATATCCATCCATCCATCCATCTATTCATCCATCCATCCATCCATGTAAAATGATGCCACAACTTTCCACAGAGCCAATGAATGAACCATTCTCTGTATCTTGGATCCAAGACTAAAATTCTGACATAAGACAAGTGTGGTGAGGTACACCTTATTCTCAGATACTCAAGAGGGTGGTGTAAGAAGATCAAAAATCAGAATCTAGCTTGAGTAACCTAGCAAGTATTAATTTTCAAATGAATTTTAAAAGTTTTGGAATTTTTTTTTGCTTAGCAGGAGAGGCCTTGCTTCACAGCAAAACAGACAGAAGCCCACATATAACTTGGACAATTATTTTCCATAGGGATGCCTCTTGCAGAAGACGTGTGCCTCATCTATCCACTAGAAAGAATGTGTCACCTACTATGTTGTCTTAATTGCCTAATGCTTGGGTCTACAGTTCAAACCACAAAACAGTAACCATGTGGGTTTCATTCAAGCTTAGATCATGGTCTCTGTTCCTAGTTATGACCATAATTTTTATTTCACCACCACAATGTGTAGAGCTTTTTACTGCAAATAACCTAAAATTCTTCTGAAGAGAGAAGCTCTTTAGACATACACCTACATGTGGCTTAAAGAAATGCCATTTTTTTTTGCTGTGTGTACATCTATATTAAATGAAATGAATAGCAGCGACAGCCATCCATCAACCCGTATTAAAACAAGGCTGAATAAACAGGCATGGAACTGCTCACTTAGGCAGAGTGTACATAAAACACAAAGGAAAGTGGCTTAAAAGTGAACCTGGTATTGACCAAAATAAATCTTTACTCTTCTATCACTCAGAGATTGCCTTCAAATAAGAGATAGATGTGAATTTCAACTTATCATTTATTGAATTCTTGTGTAAGAAGCAACTTTATTTTGAGTTTTCAAGTTGCAAAATGAAAATTAATGACTTCTATCAACTGTTAGAGTTATTTTAAGGGTTAAACAAAATAGCCTGCATAGTCAGGGAAAGCATTTGGCAAATGACAGGTGGCATTATTGGTGTGTCCACTCCTCTGCCTTGTGTGAAATGCCTAACCAGTGTTTTCATCTGTAGTACTTTCGTTAGGACCTGTGCTAGCAAGAGCTTGGAAATATGAATCTATCTGTACTTAGAGAAAGTGTAAAAGCCTTAACTGTTGTTATGTTATGGGTAGTGAGAACATGGAAGAGAAAATGAGAGTAAACCTGAAACACGGTAGAGCCAAGATTTAAAATAAGGAAGCCTTGATCTAGCAATCACAAACCCATTACTAGACCGACTGCCTCTCACATGGCAAGACACTGAAGCATGGTACTTGAACAAAAAAAAAAAAAAAAAAAACCAACTTAGTTAATTTGTCTTTCTTTTATTTTGTGTGTGTGTGTGTGCGTGTGTGTGTGTGTTATTGATTTTTATTGAGCTCTACATTTTTCTCTGCTCCCCTCTGCGGCTCTCCCCTCCCCACTTCAACACTCGCCCCCAGTGTCCCCATGTTCCAAATTTACTCAGGAGATCTTGTCTTTTTAATTCCCATTCTCTGAGCTAAAAATAACTGGGTTGAGCAAAAGCAGGACAAGGTCCTTGGTGAGGCTTGAGATTACAGTGGTTGTTGAGAGAATGAATTTAGGTTGGGGAGGAGTGGGAAACAGTGGCTGGAGAGAACAGGAAGCAAGGGCTTCCTAGGGTGAACAGAGAGGAGAAGCCCCTTCAGACCACTCACATTTCTCAGAGTTGATTGTGTTGGCCTGCCAGGGCAGAACCTACTTTTTCTTTATAACAGGCTCATGGAGGAATCTTTTTGGGTATCTCACGGATTTTGCAGGGAGGACCATTCAACAGAAAACTAGGGGCTCTCAGTTTTGAGATCTTTTGGCAAGTTATCTCATATTTAAGCAAATCCACAGCTCAGTGCAGACCAAGGTAAATCTAGACCACTTCTCTGTTTCACACAATGTAGATAGCAAGGTGAAGTTCTAAGGACAAATATGTGTGCCAAGAAATACAATTATCATCACTTTTATAGGGGATGGGAAAGAATATTATCAAAATATACTATATATAAAATATTCTTAATGGATATATTGCTATGCTCTAGATCAGTGCATCACTCAGCCATCATCAGGGAAGTATGTTCTTACAGTAGATGGTAATTAACAGAGACCCATAGCTGGGCAATGTGCGGAGTGAGAGCACTAAGCCCTAAATGGAATGTATTTATCAAACCCTTCCTCTAAAAGTTCAAGGATATGTGCCAAAGAGGAGGTAGTAAGAACCAGAGGTGGTGGAGAGCTCCAACAAGACAGGAACTTCTAGGTATAATGGGACTGATAACTGTTTGAACTGCCAGAGACTGGTAGCACACAACCTGCCTAGGTTCAAACCAGGCAAAAATCTCAGAACTGAGAAGGGGAAGCAGACACAAGACCCACACTTACTCAAGAAGTTGTTTGCAATTGATCCCTGCTGGGAAAGGGAAATCAGTTCTCCCCGATGGGGCATCTGGGTATATCAACCACACTCCAGGCAAGGCCTTAGCCCAGAAGTAGTTGGCCAACCCAAAGCACACTCCACAGTTTTCTGTGTGTGCTGTTTGATTTGTTTTGGTATTTTTTGCCTTACTGGGTTTTTGTTTGTTTGTTTTGAGTTTTGATGTTTGTTTTATGATTATTTGGCAGAGAGAAAGAGAGCAAGAACATGAGTTGGGTGGGTAGGGAGGTGGGAAGGATCTGGGAGTTGGAGGAGGGGAAAATATGATCAAAACATATGGTTCTGCTTGTTGTGCCCTTTTCTTGTTTGTTTTTATTTTACTTTATTTTTAGGTGCCTGTTTGTCTTTTAAGGAGAAAGGAAATAAATTTGCGGAGAGGGGAGATGAGAAGGATGTGAGGGGAATTGAGGAAGAGGAAACTGTGATCAGAGTATATGGTACGGAAGAAGATTCTATTTCTAATGAGCAAGAAAGTTAGATAAGATATGTAAGTACAATTTTAATAAAATGTATACACATAAAATTGCACAAAAGTATCCTGGCATAGTTAGAATGTGAAAGACTTTTTATTTATCTCAGCCAAGCTCATTGAGGGTTATCTAGACAACCAAAGCAGGAAGAAAACCTACCCAATGAATCTGCGGATGCTGATTTACCTACAGGCACTTTGCGTATGTCTTCTAATGAAGGTGCCAGCTTGACTCCTGCTCAGCCCTGCAAGAGGAAGCTAGAAACTGGGTTCCACATGCACTGTCAATCAGCAACACAATGACCTGTTTTGGGAATCACAGACACTAGCGCGCTTGTCATCTCATGCCAACTCCTTTGGTCTCTTGCTTTCCAGCTAAGACAGGTTATTATGTGCTGCACACATGGGCGCAGGAAGGTCTCCTCAGCCAAGTCTGTAATTACAGTCTTTTGAGAAGGCCCTGGGATTCTGGCAATTAGCAAATTCTACATGACAAGAATTATTAAGTGTTTTGGATGCAGCCAACACATTTTTTGGTAAACAAATTTAATGGGTCCATCACAATACCCCATTCAGCCTTATTTGACAACACTGTAATTTATAGCAGTCTAGGTTGGTGGTGAACAGGTCAGGCCAAACACATGCTACGATTGTTCCTTCCCAAGAATAGCAGGGAGGATATTCTGACTTGCCATTTATGTGTGCAGATGTTCCAGTGCACAAATCCATAACACATCTGTATTAACTGCTAGACATATTATCTATGCATCCTCCGTGGCCGTTCTCTACTGCCCACCTCCCCTCTACTGCCCCAACTTTCCTTTGTTTCCCATTTGATAGGAAGTTTTCATACTCTAAGGACTATGAATTCCAGTTCTTTACTTTATCCCACATACCTACTAGAATACCTTGCACAGAACTAGAAGTTAAATGATCTCATTATGATTACATGTTAAAGAAAGTGTCTTGGGAAGGTTTTCAAAGGTTCGGTTCAAATGAGTACTCTGCTTTCAAATAAGCATCCTCAGAAATGGTAATTTTATTGATGCAAAATCGAGACTCCTTCTTTAGATAATGTTTTCAAAGCATCTTTATAAACTACACAAGAAATATTTATTCATAATAAAATATATTTTAAACACAAATGTTTTATCACAGTTGAGTACATTGTTTATTTAATCATCAATGTTCATTCTAGTTCTTTTTCTTTCTTTCCTTTTTTTTTTGGTTTTTTGAGACAGGGTTTCCCTGTGTAACAGTCCTAGCTGTCCTGGAACTAGCTATTGTAGACCAGGCTGGCCTTGAACTCACAGGGATTCACCTGCCTCTTCCTCCCAAGTGCTGGGATTAAAGGTGTTCGCCACTACCACCCGGCCTAGTTATTTTTCTATATTGTCTTCTGTGCCAAATATTTTCCACTTCCCAAGATAAGTCCTCTGGAAAGCTTCTGAAAATTCCTGACCATTGTTATAGGAAGCTTTCAGCATCTTGAGAAATTGCACAGGGGCCCGTGGGCTGTCAAGGCACTTGCTACCAAACCTAATGACCTGAGTTTAATCCCTGGAACCTACATGATAGAAAGATAGAACTGATGCTGCTCTGTGTCCTCCACAAGTGCGTCATGGCACATGTGTACACATATACAATAAATCAGTGCCAACAGATTTTTTTAAAAAACACATACAGTGAGATCAGTATTGTTCTTAAAATTCCTGTGTGTTCATTTCTAAAGGTTATTGATGGTCTGGCTGTTTCTTAGGTCATAACGGAAATGCACACAGGGAAACAGAAATAAGGCCTTTGGAAACACTTGGTGTTTCCAAAGAAAGAAGAACTTGCCTCTCTCCAGTCACCTTGGGGCACAGCAAGGCCTTAGGGACCTAGATTCCACAGTGACACATAACCTTTAAGCCCTCTGTTTTCTAATTATACCCACAGAATTAATTTACGGAAAATGCAATGCTAATTTGCGTTTAGGAACTGCTAACAGATACCCCAAATGCATGCCGAGTAGATGGATGCTTTGAACAGTTTCTGAATCAAGTGCATTTCCCATTTTGCTGCCAGAGTAACCCTCCTTTGGGTTTAGTTAACTACAGCAGTGAACTGCCAACTGCTTTTACAGACTGGCTTTGGGGCTGTAATATGTGTGTGTGGCATTGGTTTGCTACAATAGCCTAACAACAGGTCAGTGGATATCACAATAATAATCGATTAGCTGCCATGAGCCTGGATCAGTGAGATTCACTGTATCCCTGGTAGATAGCTGCTCACTCAGCAAGGGGGGCTATGCTCTTGTAAGGCTGGATAAGCAAGTCAGATGTAATGGATACTGTGTAGTAGGCAATTTTATGCTAAGTCAACATGAAGGAATGATGCTGATGAAGAGGCTGATGAAGCAGGGATAACACCACCATCCCTTCAGCCTCTGAGCTTACCTCACTCCAGTTGCCCACCGTCCAGTCTGATGGACACAGAATGTCTCTGTTACAGGAAACCAGAGCCTTGGGCTTCAGCAGGTGCTTGCAGTCTGTAGCTGGGAGAGCCTGCTCATCAGAGCCCATGGTCTGGATACACAGCACTGGTCTCTTTTTCTCTCCATAGGGCCCACATGTTGTCGAACAGGCTTCCCACTCCCCTGCCCACCACCTGCAGGCAGACATGGACATGTAAGGAGATCACCAAAAGCATATGTACATTCATTCAACTACTGGGTGAGAAAATAGGCAGACATATGTTACAAAGCTGAGAGATTCCTGGAGATGATGCAGGCTCTGTGGATGTTTTCTGCAGACAGGGTCACTGTGACTTGTCCAATTGTAAGCCCCAGAACCCCGCAGAGACCCTGGAATGGGAAGTTATATTTGAGGGGCTGGAAGATGGCTCAGTATTTCAGAGCACTTGCTGCTCTTTCAGAGGACCTGGGTTCAACTGTCAGCACCCATATGCCAGTTCACAGTTATCTGTAACTTCGGTTCCAGAGGACCTACTGCCATATTCTAACCTCCAAGGATACAACACACAGAAGTGTACATACATACTAGCAAGCAAATCATTTATGCACACAAAATTTAAATTTTACTCTCAAAGTGATGGGGAAAGGTTTTAGCCTATCAGGCTAATAGCCATGCCCTGCCATTAGCCATTAGCTAATTATTCCGCCCCATCATTAGCCATTAGCTAATTATTCGGGGTTGGACCCAGCTTTTTATACCTAATTGGGACCTGATGGTCCAACCCTGAATAATTAGCTAATGGCTAATGATGGGGCGGAATAATTAGCTAATGGCTAATGGCGGGGTGTGGCTATTAGCCTGATAGGCTAAAACCTTTCCCCATCATAAAAGAATGATGTCTTTTAATGGGAATAAGTGCTTGCATTTTAAGTCAAGGAAATTGGAGTCCAAGGTTCTGCTGTGCAGCTCCAACCAACTTTAAGCTTGACTTTGTCATCTGTTTAGTGAGGTTACTATAGTGACCCCATCAGTACCGTGGATTAAATGAAATACCACATCATGCAAAGTGAGGAGCACAGAGCCCCCCACTCCCTACAATCACTGGTGATGCCTTGGTATGTTGACCGTAGATGTTGAGTTATCATATTCAATCTTTCTCTAGGTCTCCTGGCCCTTAGTTGAATGGTTTTCTATGTCACTGCAAGATAGATGTAAGCACACCCCATTTATGACTTAGGCGATGTGAAATCTAACCATTGCCTTCATGTTGCCCCTGATCTTTTGTAATCTGCTTGTTCACAGTCTCACTTTCTCACTTGATAAAGGAGAAAAATAAATCAGATCATTTCTTCTACCTCAGCAGTTCGTATAAAGTTGAACGGTCAAATAAATCAATGTTTTGGGTTCTCTGAGGACAAGTTAATGGGGAAGTTCTTTGTTTATGAGTGACTAACTGAAAGTTCTAGAATGGAACCAATGGCTACAATGAAGTACTGTGGAAAACAGCAGGGGTCCCTATTGGAACCCTCTTACTTCTTCCTTCTCTATCATGATGCAAACCTTCTTCAGCACAGAAAACAGAACTAGTCTCTTCTCCTGGTGGAGCTGGGGTCTACCATTGGCCTGCGGACACACAATTCTACATATAAGGTCCCATGAAGCAATTAAAGGAGATGCTTCTATCTTTCACAGGAAAACAGCACATTATGGGAAGCCCTGCAGTCTTGACCTGGAAGAGGCCTTTTGGCCTTAAGATAGTATTCAGTTTTGGTAATCATGAAGATGATGAAGTTTTGTTCTGTTATTTTTATTTACCACTCTTTATTTTTTGTATGGGTATTGGTTTTCATACATTTTATCTCAAGTTAAGATTTGGAGAAGAAAGCTCTTTTTTGATTCTATCACTTAGCATGTAATTAAGATCACCAATTTATTCTTTGGGCTTTAATTCTGGTTGCCTCATATGAATAAAAAGCTAACTCGACAGTGTGATGTGAAGGCAAATTAATGCCCACTATATTAATCTAATTACTTTGCCCTACCTCTGACATTTCCAAGGGAGGCAAGGCAGATTGCTGAATATATAAAATGTCATTCTGGAAAGGCCCTAATCTGAGCTGACTGAAAGCCTAATTGATCTAATTACTTGCTACAGGACTTTCAGTTGTATTATAACAGAGCAATAATGGCCCTTTGTGTTTTCCCTTTCTAGAGCATCCTTCAAAGTCCTCATGGAGTGACCATGTGCTAGTGCTGTAATTAAAATCTGTTGCCTAAAGTTCATGAGTTAGAAACTAAGTCTCCAATGCACCAGCGCTGGGAGGTTGGGCCTAACGGGAGTGTTTGGGTCATGCAGACAGAGTGCTTATGCATGGATGAATGCTACTACGCACTGTGTCTGTGTGGGGTACATGTCCTCTATCTTATCCTCTCAGCTGATGTGTGAAGCTGCAACAACAGGGACATCACCAGACCAAGTGCTGATGCCTTGACCTTAGAATTTCAGTTTCTAAAATAATTAGAAATACGATTCTGATCTTTATAAATTGCCAGGTCTATGGTATTCTGTGACAGCAGGGCAAGCGAGACTAACGTATCTCATCAGCTTAAAATGAGAACCATCTACATGTTGGTTTTCCTGCCAAGGTATTCCAGGCTCAAGGTTTCCCCCTGGCTCTTGTTAGCATAACATAAACTATAGTCACCTGGGAGAGGGAGGACACCTCCATCATATTGGCCCGTGAGCAAGTGTGGAGGGGCATTTTCTTGATTTACAATTGATGTTGGAGGGTCCCAAATACAGTGTTCCCCATGCTCTGGCAAGTGGTCGCAAGCCATAAAATAAAGCAGGATGATCAAGCCATGGTTCAGAATCCATAAGGAGCACTCCTCCATGGTCTCTGCTTCAGTTCCTGCCTCTAGTTTCCTGCCTTGGCTTCTTGAATGATACGCCATGATGTGAAAGTGTAAAATGAAATAAATCTTTCCTTCTCAGTGGCACCGACAAGGACAAGACTCTGTTTGACTCAATGCTGTGTACTGCCTTGTGCCATCCGTTTTTAACAGACAAGTCTGTAAAGTCCGTTTAAGAATGTCCACCCAAATTAACAATTAATGTTGACATCTGATTGGGTTCTTTTGCCTCCATGGTCCCCCAGGTGATGTCTGTTCATCCCGACATCTCTTGAGAAAGAATCCTGCCAGGTCAGCTTAGCCCCAGAGTTTTTTACTCCTGCTTTTTTCTGTTAGTATCTCCCCATCCATTGACCCTTACCCTGATGCTCAGATACAGACTCCCACTTGTCAATATTATGTTTGGTGCTGAGACAAATATCTTCTCAGTAAATTCCTATTGTAGTGGTCCCCGTGCTTGTCATGTTGTTGAATAAAGGGTGTGTTACTTTATTTTAATAAGTATCATTGAATGATTTTTTTTAAATAACAACTAACTCACAACTGGTCAATGAGCAAATATTGTGTGTAGTATTCTTTAATCACTAAATGTTAGCTGATTTCACCTTTATAATGCAAAAATTCTAAGGACTGGGTCTATATCACAGATTATTACTGTATCAACATTTAGGGAGCATTAGGAAAGTGTTACTATCCTTGTCTGAATCACTTGTAAGTAGGACCAAGAAACCAGGCCTTGTAATAAATATCCAGCGAATTATCTCATCAGGACTGGAAACGACTGGTATTCTCGATGCCAAATAAATGGATATAAATTCTCATCTATAAATTTTGACTGAAATAATGGACTCTGTTGTTTTTGTATGAGTTATAAATAATGTTTATGTCAAAGTGTGTGTGTGAGAGAGAGAGAGAAAGATAGAGATAGACAAAGCCACAGACAGACATAGAGAGACTGTGTTTGATTTAAAGAGCCCTTAGCTTTTCTAGAATACTTATCTATGGTTTGGATGGGGTCCTACTTTGATGGGGAAACCTTTGAGCCCCTCTCTTACCTATAGCTTATTCATTTATTCAATCTATTTTCAGTGCTCGCTAGGGTAGCTCTCACTGCTGTGAACCAGGTTACATCACTAACTCTCAGACAACTGAGATCAGAAATTCCAGGAAATTACCTATAACCATGCATGTGAAAATCCTCCACAACAGAGTAGTCCAGTCTGAAAACTCAAAAGCGCTGATGGAGGGAAACCTGGATGAAAGTCCCACGCTGTTCTTTCATGCAGCAAAACCACACAGCTGCCAGAGTTGAATGGATAGCTGTGATGTTTACTGACTACTTTGGATATGCATGGTCATAGCTGTAACCTTGCAGAACTTTGCTTTGCCAAAATACAGAATCAAGAGAAGTCAACTGGGGAGACAGAACACAAATGACCTCTCGCTGCAGTCAGATCTTCCAAAGAATTTCTTTCTTTGCAGCTCTGGTCTTGAATCGTTGGCTGCATCATCTAAGGTTTAGAGAATTTGACACTTTTATCAGATGTTTCTTAAAACATCTGTCTTGGACACTCCTTGGGGGAAGATCAACAAATGCTGAATTTGAATTTAAAGCCTGAGACATTGCTGAAGAAACACTGTCTCGAGAAAAAGAGAGTGAAAGCACTTTGGAGGGAGAAAGGGCAGTTTTGGGTGATGAATGTGAGCTTTTCAAACATCATGGAAATCAAGGGGGACCAACAAAGATGAACGAGAACTTTATGTCCTGAGAAAACCTGACTCTGGAGGACACATTTGCTCTGACTGGGATTGCACAGTAGCTACCATGTGAGTACATCATCCCTGCCCCTCTTACGGCCATGGCTGCATGACCATCTGCATGAGAGAAAGCTGTGCAGCTGGACCATTTCTAACTTTTACTGTGGATCAAAAGTTTCATCTATAAGCTCAGCTTAAGAAACACAGAGATGATGAAATGCTGGTCCATGATAAAGCCTCAGGGATAGGAGAGAATCTGTGGACGGTAGCTGGGAGAACAAGGCCTGGGCAAAGTGCTTGAACACAGCCCCAGCCCAGACAACAGCCTGTTTTCTAAGTCCCCTCTTTGGGGAAGCCTGAATTAAGAGTGGACATGGTCAGTTCAGAGTACCAGTATGAGAAAGTTCTAGATTCAATGGGGATTTGCCCTTGGGAAACTAAGCCTGATAGTTTAAAAAACAAAAACAAAACAAAAAACTTCCGGGTGAATGCTGCATACATTATCTTCAACAGTTTGAGATTAAGTCTTAGCAAATAAAAACATACAGTGCATCAGCTTTGTAAGAAGAATTGCCCGCTGGAAAGAAAACATCCCCACAGCTTGCCACAGGCTGACAGCACAGCCACAGAAACTTTCACAGTTTTGCTTTAACAACACAGCCCACAATTACCATGAGCGTGGGAGCCCTGTTAAATGAGCTGTCTGGGCAGGGGATGCACAGAGGTTCAGCTGCCTGTTATCAAGGGTTACCTGGGTGGACAATCCTTCTCATAGCACTTCTTCTGTCTGCCACTGGGCTGTGTTTCTGGGTTACAGAAGGTTGCTTTCACTATCCCATGGCCCTTCTTAACACAGTGGGCAGTCTGGCGGCGGATACCTGGGGAAAGAAGCACACATGTTGAATTCTGGACCCTCGCCAATGTTATTATACAAAACGCTCATGTCCTTGGAGAGGCCCTGGAGAGAGAATGGTGTTGATACTTCCAGCCCAAGTTGAGCTTCCAAATGGTTCCAGCTTCTAGACATTTGAGCCGGCCTCTACTGAATCAGTGCAATCACTTGAGTCTTCCTAGCAGAGAAGCCAAACAGATTAGAAGTTTTCCATCCTTTGTGTGCCTTGTACACTAAATGAAGAGTGGTTTCTCATATTAAAGAGACATCTATACGGACTGAATGAGCACCAGCTCTCTTCCCTCCTCCAAAGCTGTAAAGCTTCCCGAGTTTACAGACCACTGGCTCTGCTAATTTCTTTCATCTCTTTCTGTCCTGCACTCTTGTTCTTTCTTCCTTCCAGACCTGCCCTGTTCCTCCGAGGTCCCCGTGCTGAACTCGTGGAAGTGGTCCCACAAATGACTGTGATTTCCACTGAGGTCTAGAAATTGGGGTGCTATCTTTTGTCTAACTGCTCCTCCTAATTCTTCAGGTCTAGGGATAGTAGCCTCCCATTCCAAGTGTTCATGGGCATCAATTTACCTTCTTTGATGTCTCTAAGCCCTACCCAGATCTGTGAAAGTAGCCATGGTAGTGAGCTCCAGTGTGATAACTGCTTCCTGCTGGGGTCTCTGAGTGACATTATCTCCTCTCCAATAATGAACTTGGCAGTTTAGAATGAAAACTAAACCCTTAGACTACTACTCTTCAGTGGTATGCTCATCAGTCTGGAATCCCATTTTGGAACAGTGGCAGCTCTCTTTAACATGGAGATTGTAATAGCTCTGGTGGAGAGGTTAGAATGGGGTCATGATTTTAAGAGTAATTACTATTATGTAACGTAAATTCAGAGCATATGAGTTTAGACTGTAGCTAAATGACCCTGTTTTTTTCTATGAAAATAAAATCCATGGCTTGTCATTTGTTCTTTTTTTTTTAACTGGACACTGCCCCCAAGAAATTTAACTAAAGATGCCAATTAACCTGTGTGATGCCATAACACTACATTATTTCTAATCTGAAGACATTTACGTGAAACTTCTAAGGTGGAAATCAGTCCTGTGCGATGGTTCACTAGGCTGGAGGCGCTTACAGCCAAGCCCTACAGCTTGAGCCTGATTCCTGAGCCCAGAGCAAGTAACGAGAGAACTGACTCCTGTTGGGTGTCCTCTGACCACCAATTATACACACACACACACACACACACACACACACACACACACATACACACTCACACACACATACACACTCACACACTCACACACACACACTCTCACACACAGAATGCTGTTTCCAGAAGACTGCAAATCCCTTCTCAAATACTAATCATGCTGAATATTAGTGGTATAATGCCAATTAAGTGCCTTGTGTCTTGACTTTAAACCTGTAACCCATGCTTTACAACTCATCCTCTTGGAAGGAAATGGGCCCCGAAAGCAGGAAATGTGAAGTTACTCAAGAACAAAAAAGCTGCAGGAGCAGTGACACAGTTCGTTATAGTCTCAACGTAACAGTGGGATTTTTAAAATAGAGACTGTGATTCAGTTAGCTTATTCAAGATGTTTTTAATCCAAAATTCAGTCTAGGATGACTGATATAAAACAACTGAACTTTGCAAATGAACAACTTAGCTTTGCAAACAAGAGTGCAGCATTCCCAAAGTGCCAAAACATGAAAGATCAAAGAGGCTTCAGGCAGCGACTAAGCACAGCATCTGAGCGGACTCGAAGTTGTACCCACGCAGCCTTTGAAGTACTGAATATGATCTCTTTCTTTACACCAACTCGTGACAACAATATCAGTGCAAGGTAAAGTTCACACTACCACATAAATTATAATCCTAGTACTATATAAAATGATGTTAATGAGATGAAATTCTAACAATTTTGAAAATCAATACATTTATCACTAAAAAGCACTTCATAGATAACAGCAGACAGAAATAATACCAACTCCACAGGAAGAAGGAAATGGTGAGGATTGGATAACCATTTATATTATTTATAAGTACGACTTACTCTGCCAACTTTCAACTTCAGTTCCCATGGAATATTGATCTCTGGTGCGGGACAATTCTGTCAATCATGTTTTAAATAAATGCTGATTGGCCAGGCAGGAAGTATAGGCGGGAAAACCAGACAGGAAGTAGGTGTGGCACAAGGAGAACAGGAGAAATTGGGAAGCAGAAAGCTTCCCTGGCATTCCTGTGCAGACCACCAAGGAGGCAACAATGTAAGCTGCCCAGCTGAGAAAAGGTACCGAGCCATGTGGCTAACGTAGATGGGTTAATATAAGTTATAATAGCTAGTAAGAAGCCTGAAATAATGGGCCAATCAGTTAATAACCTAATGTAGACTCTCTGTGTGATTTTCTTTGGGGCTTGCTGGCTGTGGGGTGCTGGGTGGGACAGAAACCCCAACAAGCAGGACCCTCATGTTACAGATCTCATTTATTTTCTTGACTATCTAGCTCCTTTGGCTCTGTTTTCTTTGACCAATGAATTCATAGCTACTCACGACAACACAAAACTCAGTCAAGGAAAGCTTGTATCCCACCACTACTAGTGTGTGTGTGTGTGTGTGTGTGTGTGTGTGTGTGTGTGTGTGTGTGATTATTCCCACAGCACTCTCTATTATGATATATATGTGTGTATATACGTATGACAGTACGCTCTCTCTCTCTACTACTATATACTATATGTGTTATATAGAACATATATCCATGGATATCAATTCCCTGTGAAGACACTCTGCTTACTGCAGGTGTTAAGATCAAGGTTGGAGACACAATCTGAGATCAGGATACAGAGAGGTTTTAATTTATCCAGTCCACTCAAACCTGCTTCCATCCTCCATAATTCAATTTTCTTCCTTTAGATGATTGAAGCTTCAATTCCACAAATTCATCTTTTCCAGCTCAGAAACTTCACTGACTTATTACTGACTTCAACTATTGATTAGACATAAATGAATATGCTTGATTTAATCCTTAGTTATTGCTAACACACTTACGTATTCCATCAATGAGTCTCAAAGCCAATACCATTTTCCCCACTGGAATTCCGTGGTTACACAATTTCATAAACTAATTGCTGTGTTAGAGGAAACTTTGGGGAAAAAAGTGTAAAAATTTGTTCAAGTGAGAGAATTGACTATGTCTGAAGAGTGTTTAATAATAGTGCTGGGGGGGATGCTTCTGCCCTATGAAGAAACCATTCACAAAATTAAGCAAAATCATTTTTCTAACTCAACTGTGACTCCCTTTCTGTAGCCACTACACATGTAGTCAGGTGAAGTGCACAATCAAAGAAAACCAGAAAAGCCTAAAACGTTCCACAACTCTTACCAACTACCAGGTAAAGCAGTCATTCAGCATCTCACGGAGCACACTGGCCAAACACGGCACCACCCTGGAAACTGCACACAGCTGTAATATTAGAGAAGAAAACTAGAGACTTATAAATAGGAGAGGGCCTAATCTCTGCAGGCTACAGAGGGTTAAAAAAAGTAATGGGCCTTAAGAGACCAGCAGACTAAGAGACCAGTAGATTAGCCACCGGGTGGTGATGTACACCCAAAAAGCTTCTAGATCTCCACTTTCCTCATTTATGCCTGTGGTAAACTATAGCTCATCTTCACTGGCTAGCGTATGTTAAACCTGCCGTGATAAATAGTTTTATTATCTGTATGAAGCCTTACATTAAAAAGTGTCTTAAAGGTTTTGTTTAAACAGGATGCAACAAAACATTCTCCAGTTTTAACTAACCACTGTTTCTACTTGGGAGACGCCAACCTAAGAGACCTCAGGATGCTGCTAGATTACATTGTTATTGTGGTATCCACTCCACCCCTGTTTTGGTGGCTCCACTGCCACCATTCAGTCCCTTGTGCATTCCATTCTTTTCCTATTTTATTCTCTATTTTTATAATGTGAAAAGTTTGAAATTAAAGATAATAACAAGTGGCCACTGAATGATTCAGAGCCTGTCTCCTGTCTTCGTATTTTACAATGTGTGAACTGTGTGAACGTCAGTGTCTCATCCTCTTTATCTCTTGGATACTACAGCAGATAGCTCGGGAACTGCAATAGGGCCATATGAAGACGTCTACATGGTCACTGTGACAATCCCATCCAGGCTTTATAATCAGAATGATGTTTACCCATTCAGGCAGGGGAGGTGCTGAAGAATGAAGCTGTAACTAAACCAAATGACTCAGGGACATCAGCGAAGCATGTTCTATTCCCTACCTAACTTCAGATGTAGCTTTATGTTCACAGTAAAATCCCCAAAGCTCTGAAATCCTGTGCCTGAGCTGGCAGAGGAGAATTGTGGAGGCTTTGCTTCTCTGTGAAGTTTAAACATGAGCTTCCCTGAGAGCTGAGAATAAGACGGAATCACAGGTTGAACACGTACTTGGAACTATATTCACAGTGACTTCATTTTTCTCATCATTGATCCTCGGGGAAAGGGTTTTCTAC
Organism: Dicrostonyx torquatus; assembly: GCA_028555095.1. Taxonomy (NCBI): domain Eukaryota; kingdom Metazoa; phylum Chordata; class Mammalia; order Rodentia; family Cricetidae; genus Dicrostonyx; species Dicrostonyx torquatus. The sequence goes on along the minus strand of JAQHUG010000237.1, from coordinate 1,799,577 downwards.
CCACATTTATTTCCTGCTAAAATTGCCTTTGCTTCTCTGGGAGCCTGACCCATCCTGGGCCACAGGCCAGGGCGATGCTAGAGGCAGCCACGGGAATCAAGGATGGATTATCTATGAACACCCATGTAACAGTTGCCAGGTTCTGCCATTGGCCTAAACTGATTTCTAGTTTAATAGTTTCTAAACCTTATATATGTATACATGCAAGATCAAAATACCTCAAATACATGCTTGGAGTTCTCAAAGAGTAAATCAAATATAGTAAAAGTGAACGTTTCAGGGGCTAGAAAGATGGCTCGGCCCTGCCTGTACTGCTCTTGCAGACAACCCAAGTTCAGTTCTCTGCACTGGCATCAAATGGCTCACAACTGCCCTATGACTCCAGTCCCTGAGATCCAACACCTGTGGCTTCTGTAGGCACTTGCACAAACATGCATACACACCATTTACACGCACACACACACACAATTAAAAATAAAGGTATTTTTAAAGTAGACATTTCATTCTTATGACCTCTAAAAGCTGTACCTAGTTTACCATGCTAAAGTGGGGAAAGGAAGAATCGCCTATGAACTAGATTATGCATGACCCACTTTTCTGAGTCTGGACCCTATTCTATGACTGCTTCTTCAGGGTAGGGAAGCAAGGAAAGAGGTCAAGTAGAGCAACGAGGGAGTCTATGGAGGAGAAAATTGGCTTCCTGGAGCATTCTGTCCTTCAGTTGGATTTCTTTTGCTACATCACACACCCTGAATGTCTGTTACGCAGGTGCTCTGGTTTTATAGGCATTGGATCCAGGAAGGAGTCAAGAAGTTCCCGAACAGACTCAAGTGTGGTCCAAACACAGTCACAGAAATGAAGCTCCTACAAGGGACATTATTTTTAAAGCTCCTGAAATGAGTGAGAGCCCACACACCAGCAGGCCTGGCTTCTGCCTTCACAGGCCTTAGCAAAGTTCATCTATCACTCAGACCATATCTAGGCTTTCCACACGTCCTCCTGCATCTTCATATTTCCCAGTCTTCCTTTGTGGTGGGGTGGTACCCATGTGATGAAAGCAGACCAATGAGATATAAGCAGAATACCCATTTTTTTAAGCCACACCTCTCACAGTCACTGCTCAAAGGGGTCTCCGGGATACATCTGTGAGAGTCTGAAGATGGGCAGACAAAGAACTGGTGGGGTTTGCGAGAGACAGCAGCTGTTCCTCACCTGTCCCACACGTCACACTGCATTCTGTCCAGCGGCCAAACTGCCAGAAATACAGAAACTTCTCCACATCATTGTCAAGGCCATCTTTCCGGACGGTGTACTCATACTTGATACCAGGGTTAGTCACCTGGAAGAGGAGCTAAAATGCAAGAGAAGAGACATGTCAAACCGTCATGAGTCGAGACTGTAAAGCAGTCATTTAAAAATGCTACCCAGGCCGGGCGGTGGTGGCACACGCTATTAATCCCAGCACTCGGGAGGCAGAGGCAGGCAGATCTCTGTGAGTTCGAGACCAACCTGGTCTACAAGAGCTAGCTAGTTCCAGGACAGACTCCAAAGCCACAGAGAAACCCTGTCTCGAAAAACCAAAAAAAAATGCTACCCAGAAGTTAGGGAGATGGAGAAGCAGGTGAAGTGCTTACTGTGTACCCATGTAAAAAGCCAGGCATGGGGCGAGCATGCACCAATAATCCCAGCACTACAGAAGCAGACCTTAGGGTTTGTGGGTCAGCCAGTCTAATTGAATCAGCAAGTTCCTGGTTTAGTGGGAGACTTGTCTCAAAAAAGTCAAATAAAATAAGGAAAGTCCTTGAGAGACAGCAAAACTGACCTAATCTCTGGGATATTTGCACACCTGCACATACATATTGTTATAAATCTGCTGGCCTGGCCTGTCACCTGGGTACCCTGTCCCTTTAAGAGACAAGCTCCACCCACTCCCAATCTCCTCCTCCCACCAAGGCAAGGGGATCTCCAGCCACCTCTCTAGCCCTAGTGCTCTCTGACTGTCCCTCTTTTAAAGAGGCAGCTTCTGCCTCTCTCCCTTCCCTTTCTTTTTCTTCCACTTTCTTCTCTTCTGATCCCCCCTTCTCTTTCCCATTCTCCCCTCCCTCAATAACGCTTACTCTTACGCAGTTCCCAAATACCCACTAAATAAACTCTATACCAAGCTCTCTCAGCATGGCTTATCTATATGTCTCCCATCTGCCAAGGGACCCTCACAGCCTCAGGTCACCCTCCACCACCCCTCAGAGGACCTGCCTCAGGTCACCCACATCATGAATGATAACACATATACATACGTGAACACATGCGCATAAAACTTTACAGACTGTCTCTCATTTAGAAGTAGCTATAGAAGTATGTGTTACTGTGGGTGGTTTTCCACCTATGTCTCCATGCATCTGTCTATCACATCTACTTGTTGTCTATATTTATACAGTCTCCCTCTGTTGTTTATTGGTTGAAATATAGAAATTTCCATCCATGTAAATAGGGAATTTTAATCATATGGACATTTCACTGTGGGATTCAGCCAATATGTCACCCTATGCCCTGTGTACTTACTATCTTCAAAACAAACCCACAAAGTATCTATGATGGAGTTTTCATAAGGGTTAAAGCAAACACATCTACTATATGACATGAAGTTAGCACTCAGATATTAACTTGTACTACAGTTGTTGTCTTAATGAAGCTCCTTCTCTAGCCCTTGGTGGGGGATTAACTTTAATGTATAGTAGTTCTGGGACAAAACATTTTGATGGAAACATTGTCCTCCATCTTCTAAGAGTCTTCTGCCTTCTGGCTCTGAATTGACCTCTTTCTGGTTTTAGAATGTGACTAAATCTGACTCAGTTGGACCATCTTTCATTCCTGAGCTACTTTCACCTGCCCAGTACAGTCATCCCATTTTCTACAGTTCTCTGCCTAACAAAGACAAAACCTTCGATGCAATACTATAATGCAAGCCCTCCTTGTGGCACCTCAATTCATCACCACTGCTGGGAAGCCATCCTGGGACACTTTAGACACATGAGGAAGAGATCAGCATGAGAACTAAGTTCAAAACTCCCAATGGATGGTTTTAAGATCTTGAATTTTGTTCCTGAGGTTTCAACAGTTCTAAAGAACAGAGAAGCCAGTTGTGGTGGCACATTGCAGGTACGATTTGCTGAAAGAGGCAGAGGCAGAAGGATCACGAGTTCGAGGCCAGCCTGGGCTACATACACTTGGGACTGGAGAGATGGCTCAGAGGTTAAGAACACTGGCTGTTCTTCCAGAGGTCCTGAGTTCAATTTTCAGCAACCACGTGATGGCTCACAACCAAGAAGTCTGGTGCCCTCTCCTGGCATAGACGTGTACATGCAGGAGGAACATTGTGTATATATAATAAATAAATCTTAAAAAAAGAAAACAAAGAAAAAAACAGCACAAATATCTTTTTTTCTCCATGTTCTTTGTTAAGGAGACTAATGATTCACTGTTAACACCTCTATTAAACGGTGTGGGAAGGAAATGAGAAAGATGCTAGCAAACACTCTGGTAAGCAGCTCCCCTCTCTTCAGAGTTACCTGGATCCACACTGACTCGTTGGTGGGGCCTGGAGCCATCAGCTTCTCCAGATCGCCTTTCCTGTCGTACTGGAAGACGGTCCCTGCCAATTTATAGTTCCCATTCCACTGGATAATAAACCCTCCATTGAGGTAATACTTTTCTGGATCTTCACTCCTAATGGCCAGGAAATTTCCAGCTGCCTTGATTTCCATTACCCTTATATCCCTTGCCCCTTTGGGAATAAGTCCGATGTCAACATAACCTAAGGACAAGAGAGACAATAATGAAGGAGGTGTGCTGGCTTCTCAGCTAGTACAGCCTGTTATCCTCTTCTCGGCATCTCCAGCCTTCGGTGCCCACGCTGCATGGCCACTGGGATGGGCAGAAGCACCGACTGTGTTGAATTAGAAAGAGACTAGGCAGGGGCAGAATTCTCAGGAACTTCATGATTTAGCAAGTCAACAACTCAGTGACAGTAGGTGAGCAATACATATGGGACTCTGAGAATTTATGGTTGACCCAACATTTATTGTCACCATCAGATCAGCTCTCCCAAGCAATTCACAGGCTACATACTTTCCTTCTTCACCATCACCATCGCGTCAAAAATAGATTCTTAGATATAATTTAACCCAAGCTGCCACTCATTAAGAACTCCAAGAAGGAACCTTAAATTGATTACCACCTGGTTTGCTTCGATCAGGCCATGATGAAAATCTAAGTTCTGAGCCTTGCTTTCTATACCATTGCACAAATCTATTCATCAGGAAGCCTTCCCTTCTCATTTCCTCCTGTGTTCTGCAAAATTACAAATTTATAACTTATTTCCAGTGCTCTCATCTGGGTTTCTGGAAAAAAAAACCCACATATCTATTTTAGTGTGGCAATCCTCTGTTCAATGGTTGCCATGGTAGGAGGCGCACTGGGGAAAGAAGAAATGGAAACCTAGTGGTTGCCTTGTTCACTGGCTCGCTACACTCCCATGTTTATGCTTCCCAGGAGCCCTGACTTCATAGGACATAAGGAGCATGGGTTTTAAGATGGTCTTATGTTCCAGTTTATACATTATCTCTATGAATTGCATCAGTTCATCTACCTCTTTTCAGTTCATTTAACTCTTTTGAATTCATCTGTACAAACAATAGGAACTGAAGGATGATGAGTGAGGACTCACTCAGATCTACCATTCAAAGATTATGCTTTCTCTAAGTGGTTTTAAGGCACTAGTCATCATGTGAATTCTCCGTGAGTGCTTGTGTGCATGCCATGCATACACACGCACGCGCACGTGTGTGTGTGTGTGTGTGTGTGTGTGTGTGTGTACAGGCTCATGAACTAGCTGATAGGGTCAGGGAAGTGATTGGATCTTAAGAGCTTTAACCTAATCTGACGGCATTATCAGGCTGCAGTAAAAAGTAGGAGGTAGGGGCTAGCTAGAACCAGGAGACCACTGTGGGTATCTCTCTCGAAATCTGATTGTTACATGATAATAGTTTCTGCCACATGCTCCTGTTGCCATGACATTCTGTCATTTGGAACCCAGAAACAGTGGAGTCTGCCAAGAATGGATTGAAATCCCTAAAACCCTGAGACAAAATCATTTTTTCCTCCCTTAAGTAGTTTCCTCTCAGGCATCTGTAATGACAACACAAAGGTGGGACTAACACAGCTCTTTTCTCCTTCACCTGAACATGCCTAGGTGCATTATCCTGCTAGTCAAATTTCAGGTGAGTCTTGCAAGTGTCCATTCAACTCCATCTGGCTTTCATGAACTTGTCTGCTACAGCTCATTAAAGCCATTAATTCAGGAAAAAAAAGATTGATCACATGTAATTAGAACTAATGAAAATTGGAAAAATACTTTTGGGGTATTTCTCTCTGTAACCATTTTCTGACTTAGGATATGACATGCCTTCACAATGCAGGACTCAGCAGGGAAATAAAATGGCATTAAATATTATCTGATCATTGTCACTTCTAAAAAGCAGGTGCCCAGAAAGCAGTCACATGACGAAGTCTGCATAAATTTCCTCCAGTGATGTCTGCTGGTGGCAAACCAATATTCACTAGTGGCCTAATGCTCACAATATATGTGAGGAATTTCTTGAGAAAACATTCAATTTATTAAATCCATCTTCTGGATTTCTCACAGGAGCACAGGGGCCTGTAGGTGTCTGGCTCAGATACAGCTCTGTCTTTAACACGAGTCATAGAATGAGGAAGAGTTATATAAAAATTAATGTTCTTAAAAGGTCATTTGAAAAGCTGAGCTGCTCTGCCCTAGATCTAGAGTTTTAGTCTTAATTATTTCAAAAGTGTGACATTCTCATAATACACGGTATTCATAACTACCTTGCTAGAAGTCAGTAGGAAGGAAAGGTAGGGAGGGGATAGAAATTGATATAATAATAATTTTGATAATAATTGATGTCCTGCCCTTACTTTTAGAGCACAGGATTACAGTCTTCAATCCTGGGAGAATTTTAGAGCCTGGATGTAAAAACTCTGAAGTGTCTAACTACGCCTCCTTTCTTCCCTTCCATACCAGCCTCAGGCTTCCTGGGAGAACACAAGGGTAGTCTCCAGTCTCTGGTACTTTGGTTCTTACCACTGTGCATGGCCTTCAACCTCAAATCCTCTCTGGAATGTTTTCTTGTGTGATTCTCCCATCTACTTGCAATTCCTTGTTCAAGCCCTTATTTTCTTAACTTGGATTAATGTTATGGCTGGTAGTGCTGAGTTTATCTGTATCAAGAGAGTTAGATTTGCTAAGATGTTGATGGTGTGGTATTTATCCATCCGAAGTCATACAGCTGTCTCTGTTCTCCTGAATCAACAGCAAAGCACTGAGCTCCATGGTAGAGTATGTAACTTTAAGTCTTAAAGAAATATGATTTCTTCCTAAAAGTATCTCTCCCCCACCCAACCCCTCAATAGGTATGTTACTTATTCATTCACGGATGCACCCTTCCTCCCTCTGGCTGTGAAATGAATGTCTGGAGGGTTCCACTCATTCAAATATTCAGAATATGCATTGTTGTGGAACTGGGCAGACAGCAATAGCACAGTCTGTGGGCGTTGTCAATCTCTAATGTGCATTTTATTTCCAACAAATGAGATGAATGACAGAGACCAGTGAGACATAACTATGAGAACTAAATGTAAGATTGCTGGAACCTGGTGGAATCTGGGCTGCCAGATACAAAATAATTCCAGGAAGATGTTATCATATGCCAAGAAACTCATATTCTAAACTTATAGATGCTGGCATCAAGAGTTTATACTACAGAACAGGGACTTCCTTTGTCCTTTTACTGTTTTTTAAATTGTAAGATATTATTTTTATTTTCCATACTTATTTATGAAAATGAAGTTATAACTGAAGTGTATTGAGTAGAGAAAACTCATCAATTCAGATGTTGGGCTGAATTGTAATAATGTCCTTATGTAATAATGCAACTATATATATATGTAATAATGCAACTTATATACATATGAGTTTAGTACATTTAATCATAACCATTATAGTTAAAAAAACCTAAGGTGCAAATATAAGAACATACTGGTTATGATTAAATAAAGGAGGCAGAAGTCAAGGCCAATCTTGGAGGCACTGAGTTAAGTGATCCATTTAACCATATGAAAGTCATGGGGTGGTGAGAGATGGTAACCCTCAATTCTCGGCAACAAGATAAAACAGGCCAGTATGATAAAGGTCAGAACTTAAATATAGTGGTCACAGCTTGAATAGAAGTGTAGAGATGTCAAAGAAGGAGAGAAAAACAGTCCAAAGTGGAGATTCTTAGAAATCCAAGAGGCTAAACAGTGCCAGAAAAGAGAAGCTGAGTAGTAAAGACAAAGTAGATAAGGCACCTGACAGTCAGAAGCCTAAGAAGTAAAAACAAACCTAGGCTGAGGACATTGGACTACAAAGGGTCTAGGTCAATGAAAATGGGCCACAGTGCTGGAGAGATGGTTCAGCAGTTAAGAGCTCATATTGCCCTCTTCTGTCCTCTGTGGTCATGGGTCTCTCTCTCTCTCTCTCTCTCTCTCTCTCTCTCTCTCTCTCTCTCTCTCTCTCTCTCTCTCTCTCTCTGTCTCAATATCTCTCTCTCTCTCTCTCTCTCTCTCACACACACACACACACACACGGCTGAAAAATAAAACTTTTCTAAAAAGAAATTTGGCTGTAAAAAGTCATGATTACTATTAGGATCTGAATAATAAGCCTGGGGAACCTTTCAGGGAAACACAGCTTAATGGTTCATCAACTTCCTTCTGGGGCAGAAATTTAACTTCCACTACAGGTCAAATGCCAGAGTGGCATCTTTGCCCTTAAAGAGGAAATGAAAAATTCCAGGGAAGAAAAGACAAACAAAAAATTTGAAGAAATTAACAAATCCCTTAAAGAAAGTAAAGAAAGTCAAGATGAGAGCAATCAAACAAGTGAAGGAAATGGTTCAAGACTTGTAAGCTGGAATAGAGGCAGTAAAGAAAACACAAACTGAGGGAATTCTGGAAATGGAAAACCTGGCTAAATGATCAGGAACTACAGATGTAAGCATAATCAACAGAATATAAGAAATGGAAGAAAACAATAAATCTCTTAAAGAAACCCAAGAAAAACAAGAAAAAAAAACCAAACAGGTGAAGCAAACAATTCAAACAGTTCAAAACTTGAAAACTGAAATAAAGGCAATAAAGAAAGTGCAAACTGAGGGAATTCTGGAAATGGAAAATCTGGGCAAACAAATGGGAACTACAGATGCAAGCATAACCAACAGAATACAAGAGACGGAAGAGAGAAACTAATGTACTGAAGGTACTACAGAGGAAGTAGGTTCATCAGTCAAAGAAAATGTTACATCCTCTCTGTTTCTTAAGAGCTCTCAAACAATAGAGAAAAGATTTTGGCCAGTATTTCATGTCTCCTTAGCTGAAGGTAGTAGCAGCAACTGTTCCTCTAGTGAGGTAGAAGAGGGGGAGGAAGAAGGGTTGCATCTAACTATCACAGACATGCTAATTGGAGACTTTCTTAACATAACACCTTTAAAATAATTCTTGTAAGAAGAACTGTGAGTAAAGGAGAACTCTGAAGTGACCAATACCCCAAAAAAGCAGCTTTGTTTTAGAAGAGTTAAGACATCAAAGCAAAGCCATCAGAGAAAAAACTGACTTGGATATCCCATCATCCAAACTTAGAAAAGTCAATGGGCTGTTGTCCTTTATTAGCAAAACATTATTTTTCTTAAGACTCAATCTAAGAAAAACTAATTTTACCTAAATTTATATGAACAGTTATCAAACACATACTTCAGGTAGAGACTATGGTCATCTGGAGTTGTGTAAGGTAGACGCAAAGACTAAAGACAATTCTGTTCTTAGTTAATAATTACATCAAGTTAAAAGAATGAAATGTAAGGTAAGACAGATGGCAGTAGCATAGAACAGTTTGAGAATAAATTTAGAGAACTACATAATGAATACAGCTTTTTCTCTAGCTTTGAAATATACATAAATTCCCTACACCAATTCAATGTAAGTACATTTCATTGTTCTTCTGCTGCTTTTCCTTGCTTCATTTCCATAGCTGAACAGAGGTAGGCAGTGCCTTTTTTCCTGTGTCAACCTTCATTAATCATGAAGCAAAGATGGAATCTGATAAGTACCTGTGGTCTGTGGATGCAGACCTTACTACTGCAATCAAGAGTGACACTCTACCCTTTCCCTATGCACTAAGAGGGGCAGGATCCGAAGATACTGGAAAATCTTCAAGCATGGACAGTAAAAAGCTGACACCAATTCACAGGTGCCAAGGACCACTCAAGCGTTTCAAGCAGCAAATGGAAGAAAGAGAACTGAAATCACAAAGACTCAGAGAGATGTCAAAAGCTTTGTGATAGCGTGTGGCTAGAGGTACAGGCCAAGCTATTTATGGTTCCCTTCTTTCATGCCCAAGAGACTAGGGAAGAAGGAAAACAAACAAGAAAATAAACCAACAGCAGAAGTGAAGTCCAGTTTCCTATGCTATTAGAAGGTCAAATAGAGAAAATGTGGGAACAACAACTCAGGGCACCATGTAAGAAGTACAGCATAGCGGAGCACAAAGTGACAGGTCTTTATGGAGAAATGAGCTGAGGTTAGGAGAAGAAATAGCCTTTTATGTTAGCATGACTTTTTATATTATAGGTTAATACAACCATATCTAAATAATAAAAAAGATCTACAAAATTCTTTTGTTTTGGTATTTGAAAAAAATAGCCATCACAAGACACTTAATCATAAGTTTGACACATACTGGATTATCATTTTCACACTCAGCAAGTTATTAGAAAGATGTGTTTCATCCATACAAAAGCTATCAGTGAAAACAGAAAAAGCAGTCTGCCAGTGTTAATACCAAAGGGCAGGGCAAAAATATTTCACAATTTGACTTTAGTCAGTCAACAGTCAAAAATCAAAACAGAAAGATAGAATTTAGATAAATTGAGGCTATCTGTAAGTAGGTTTACAAGGGGGAAATGGGTCATGTAATCAGTTGAAGAAAACACCCAGTACTCTTGGGATCACACTGAAATACTTCATCCCACATACTAAGTCCATGTAACTGTGAGACACTGCTTTATGAAGACTCCAAAATTCAGTGCCATTTTATATCTGAAAGTGCCACCATTTCCTATTGTGATGGTGCCTCTAGGCAGCTGGCAATGCTTCCCTTCAAGGACCTATTTCAGTACCACATGCTAGACTGCCCATGCCCAGCACCTTTACTCCTGCAGAACCTGGAGATGAATTCCCACCCCACCCTGCTCAGTGGAAACTGCTGGACAGCATCTCACTCCTTCACTCATACAATTTCTATGTCTAAGCATGGTTGGTGACCCATTCTTTCTTGGCTGCTTCTTCTTCCTCAATGTTCTACTGATGTTTCCTAGGACCTCCTACCCATTAAATAATTATTAATATCTGAATTCTTGTTTCAGAGTGTATCTGGGGAATCTCAATTAAAATACTCTGAGTTATCTTCATCTTTTTCATGGGTAAGACTTCAGCTAGAGATTATGGCTGGTACCAATGAGAACTACCGTTAATGGAGGTGAATGTGCATGGGTCATAGCTCACGTGAGGTAAGGGTGAGGGTAGTCTCACTGCACCCTCCTAGCATACCAGGAGCTCAAAAGCCTATGCAAAGAAGAAATCTTGTAAGATTTGAATGCAGGATAAATGGGAGGATTATGAGATATAGAGATGAGTACTTTATATTGGTATGAACTTTGGTTTATTGATACAAATTTAAGGCCAATTTTCATATGTGTATTTCTACTCTTGTTTAAGGTATTGTGTTTATACAGCTCATTTAAAATGTAATGTATAATTTAAAATTATAGATTAATAGCCATTTATAATATTTAAACTTGTAGCCATGTTAGTTAGGTTTACTAGAATACAGAGATATATTTCAGTTAGATAGATAATGTTCAATACTTCAAAGACCTACAGAATATGGCATTTAAATGTTTTAAGAACTTAGACTTTTCTCAACAGTGAGACATGTCTGCTTCTGGCCGAACAAATTACTTTAGAGAGACTGATGGGCATTGAAGAAGCTTGTTATGGAATTTGCCTTCAATGTGACAAGGCTAGCTATTTGGGTAAGAAATTGCTCTTGCCTGGACTGCTTGATGGTATGCTGTATGAGCTGGATATGCAGGACCCAAAGAAAATTGACTGCTCAACTTTCCAAAAGATGGGATAGTCATTCAGGGTTCCTGCATCACAGAAGATACTGCCAGACATTCTGCAGAACACAGAAGAAAGCAACTGATGAACTTTGCCAGTATAAGGCAGAATGGATCTTCAAATTTCTTGCTTCACTGAAATGTCTGAATACAGATAGTTATAGTTATAGATAAATTAGATATGAAACTTACCGGATACAAATAGACTAAATATTGTAAGTGTAATCCTTGCTTAATAACTGTTTTGTTATATGTAATTTTCCTATGTTAAAGTTAAAACCTTCCTTTTTAAATATACAGAAAAGGGGAGATAATGTGGGATGTCCTTCTGTATATGTGTTGCTTTTATTGGCTAATGAATAAAGTTGTTTTGGCCATGGCTTAGCAGAGTAAAGTCACATGGGAAATCAGAACAGAGATAGAGAGAGAAAGAATAGGTGGAGTCAAGAAGATGACATGTAGGTGCAGAAGGGAAAGACACCAGAATCTTACTGGTAGGCCACAGCCTCATGATGATATATAGATTAATAGAAATGGGTTAGTTTAAGATATAAGAGCCAGTTAGAAATATGCCTGAGCCATTGGTCAAACAGTGTTATAATTAATATAGTTTCTGTATGATTATTTGGGTTTGGGTGAACAGAAAACAAATGAGCAGTCTCTTTTAACAGTTATGTTAGGTAGAAGAGCTTCCCTGAGCCTCATAAGGTACAACTATGTGGGATTCATAGGCTGGAGATCTGAAGTATCATTGACTTTTCTCCCTTCAACACTAAAGCTACACCTTAGCACTGCTGCCTTCCCACCATTCCATCCTAGCTTCCCCATCCTCATATATAGAGCCCAGCTTCTGAGTATGTTCTTCACCAATAGCTTTTGACCTCATCTCTCCCCTGGTTTTTTGTTTAATTTTTCCTGCTACTCTTAATGATGCATATTTTGAAGAAGGATGCCCTCCTAGAGACCACACTTTTATCTGTTCCCTTGAGCAGCCACAAGCCCTTTCAGGTCAGTGTGACACTTCTTGTATTTTCTTAGCAACCAATGTTTTTCCTGTAACTGCTGAAGGGAGCTGATTCCTTAGTGGTGAGAAATATATTCTATTTTCAAGTTTTTACAAGCTATTTTTAAAATAAAAACAAGGAAATTAATTTTTTTTTTCTTTTTGGCTTTCCAAAGTCCCTAGATACTTCAGTTGGCTGGGTTTGTTTATTACCGGATCCTTCCTTCTGTCTAAACAGCTTCTTCACAGTCTGGCAGGCAGAGCCATCTCCAAGGCACACACCACAGCGATCTTCAGTAGCATTAGAATCAATCTCATAGTCACAGCCGACCCTCTGTGGGGAAGAAAAGGTAGGGATGAGTGATGTGACCAGGAGACGTTATACCTACCTCTACCTTAACTTCTCATCTCCCACATTATTAATCATAAAGTGGGGTGCTTATTTTCTTTTCCTGGTGGCAGGCACAGGAATAACTAAAGCACCCTACTATTAACAACAACAACAACAGCAACAAAAAAATAGAATCATCCCTCAACAGTCATGCAGGGGGGATTGGCCTCAAGACAATCAACATTTCAGATGCTCAAATCCCTTATATAAAGGGCATAATGTTTGCATATAACCTACTTTTTAAATCATCTGTAGGCTAATCATAACAGTAAATACAAAGGCCACACCTACCCGAAAACCAGGTAGACTGCAGACCTTCTCTCTCTGTGTTCCCTCAGATTCAATCCCCAAGTCTAGTTCCTAGTGCTGCAACAGAACACCAAACATAGCCTTCCCTTACCCCTGCCCACATATCCTGTGGATCCCACAAGCCATCCCCTCCTAACCTCTCTCTCCCCACTTTCCAGACCACAACTCCAGCAGGCAATATCTGCTAACCCAGGCACAGCTCCTCCCAAGGCAGTAAGTAGCCTGAAGGCAGATCCACACCTTCCCTACTGATCCTGAAATCCAATCCTCCCAATCTCATCCCTAGTTCTGTAGTAAGAAACCTACTGTGGTCTCCCTTTCCTCTATGACCCCATCCTCTATGGATCACAAAGGCATTCTCTGCCAATCTCCCTTCCCCAAACTCATCCCAGTTACCAAGCCTCCAACAGCAGCAGGCAATCCCTGTGAACACACCAGCTGAACATGCCAGGAGAGCAGGCAACACACAGCCATCCCACTCTCCAAAGATCCAGAGAGGAAACAGAAACCAAGGAGCAAAACACTCACCCAACAAATACAAATCTAAAAATCAGCAACTAGACCGATAATCATCTCAAACTTAGATGCTGAGATGTCAGTGTCAAAACACAATCAAAACCAGTCAGGGCAATATGTCTCCACTAGAGCCCAGCTATCCTAGCACAGAAGGCCCTGAATATTCCAACATGGCTGAAGCACAATACAAAGACCTTAAAACAGCCTTTATAAACACGATCAAGGTTCTAAAAGAAGAAATGAATAGATCCCCTGAAGGAATGCAAGAAAACACAAACAGTGAGGAATAAATAAACAGTAAGGAAGAAATAAAAATGTTCAAGACCTGAAATTGAAAATAGAATCAGCAAAGAAAACCCAAAGTGAAGAAATTCTGAAAATGAGGGGAGGGGAGAAGAGGAGCTGGGATCAGTCAAGGGAGGAGAAACTTTAATCAGGATATTTTGTATGAGGAAAGAATCCATTTTCAATAAAAGACAATTTAAAAAATACCCAATACCATGTAAGTACCATATAACAAGTTGTTCTACTACATTATATATGTTATAACATATATATGCTATACTATAAACTATATTTTCCAAGGAACAAGAAAAAGATCTCTACATGATTATTTCAGGCATTTTTTCCTCAAGCGATTTTGATCTAAGAGCCATTGAATTCTTGACTAAAGCACCAAGGAAACAAAGGGTGACTGTCCTTGCTTAGGAAGGGGACAAGTAGACAGTTACTGCAGCTTCAACTTCCCCTTGGTCAGAGTTAGAACTGAACACAGTATGAAACACCCAACTGCAGCAACCATTTTGGAACTGGAGTTGGTGGAGCAGCAAGTCTGTGTAGATAGACACCTGTAGTCCTCTTTCTCACCCCAGGGATCATGCAGCTGCTCAATCCCTTCACTTTCTCACTAGAGTTGGCCTTTTTGGTTCTTGACTGGGGGTAGCAGGCAAACCAGCAACGGTTGGAGGACTCAAGCCTGTTGCTGAGATGATACCAGACCAAGAAACGATGAAATCTTTAACCTTGGGCATCATCATCAGGCCCTTCAGAGGCCCCCATGACCCCTGTCCCAGTGCACCTCACCCTTAGCAGTATCCGACCTTTCCTGCATCCTTCCCTCCCCACACCTTTGGAGAGAGAATTAGCTCTTCTCCCTCTTTACTAAACCCAAGTTTGTTCCTGTGCTCTGGATCCAGTCCATTCCATGTTCTAGATCCAGTCTATTCCATATTCCAGATCCAGTCCATTCCGTGTTCCAGATCCAGTCCATTCCATGTTCTGGATCCAGTCCATTCCATCCATGTTTGGATCCAGTCCATTCCATGTTCTGGATCCAGTCCATTCTGTGTTCTGCACAGTGGTCCTTCTGAATCATCTTTGCTTCACTTCTAATTTATTTTTGTTAAAATGATTAACAAAAGATTTGTTAGCAAATCTTTCTCATTCTAAGATTCCCAGAATGGAAAGGGGGTATGATAAAACTTCAAGTTTTCCATAGCTCAAAACCCCTGAAATCGGGCGATCAATTTGAAAATTTATGAAACAGGTGAATTTCAAATAAGCTTTTCTGGTTCAGGCTTTCATGATAATGTGGGGAACCCACCATAGTCCTTAATTTTCTTTCATGTTGGGTATAAGAATTGTGCCCAGATAGATTATTGTTCTTCTCACAGACAGTTTTCTTCAAATTTAAAATCCACCTCAAATCTTACCGTAGGAAGGAAGGTTTGAGGCTTTATAGTCTGGGCCAGCAGAGCCTCATGGAAACCCACTGACATCAAATTCTCAGGTTAGTCACTTCCAATTATCTTTTAGGTGCAAAAACTATCTGCTACCTGACTTAGTTGGTGAACAAAAACACTAAGAGATTTTCTGAAAATCAAAACTCAATTACACAAGTCACAATGGAGAGAAGAATGTGTGAAATAGATGTTTGCACTAGTAGAAATAAAATGCCAACCCTCACACAAGTGACACGCTTTTGCCAACCTCGTGCTCTCTCTCGTAGGCTGAACTTTATAAATCTTATTCCCAGTGACCTTAATTTGTCCACTGACTTGGAGTAAGCCAGAGAAGCATGTTCTGAGACATGCTGATTTTAAAGTGTTTTCTTTGATCTCTACCAGCAGAGGAATGCTTTTAATGTGAATAGTAAGGCAAACCAAAAATTAAACACCAATCTCTTAGGTCCATGCCTTTCTACTTAAGTGGGTGATCATGTTTCTCTAGCAATACCAGCACACATATCTAGGGGCAAGAATTGGAGACAATTTTCCTATTATATTTTGTCATGGTACTCTAGATTACTGTGGAGACCTTCTTTTCTTAGTTACAGATGTCAACTTGACACAGTCCAGAGTCATTTGAGGTAGTCTCAGTTGGGGACTGCACCCATTAGATTGGCACATCTGTGGGACATTTTCTTAAATGTTAATTGATGTAGGAGGACCCAGGCCAAGGAGGGCAGAGCTAGCTTTTGTGCTACTGAAGTATAGAAAAATGTTGGACTGTAACCTGTAAGCTCAAATAAGCCTTTTCATCCCCCAGGTTGTGTTTATCATAGGAACAGAAAGCAAAGAAGAATGCTCCCCCAAGAGTTAAAAAATAAACGAAGTGCCTAATAAGTCAGTCCTCCCTGCTGCGGATAAGGCAAGGGGGGGGGCTGGGAGGATTCTGAAGAGAAAGAAATAACATTTGAATCTGACAACATGTGCTTTGGCAACAGGGACCTCTCGTATGGCCTTCCTGCCGTCAGCGGGATGAGAGGTGTCTGTGCTGCTGTGAATGTGATCTTACGAAGGAGAGAGGATCACTGCAGATGTAATCAAAAGAGGAAGAGGTCATGCGGGATTACAGTGGCGCTAAACTCAATAACCGGCTCCCTGACGAACAGTTCTGCAGACACAGACACATGGAGTGAAGACTGCCCTAATAAAGACAGATGGAGACAGAAAGTGAGGTAGCTAAAGGTTAGAACTGACATGGGGTGTCAAAGTCTTCACTAAGCCTTCAGAGGGAACGTGGCTATGCCCACACTTCATTTCAGACTTCTAGCTTGAAGAATTCTAAGACAATATGTTTCTTTGGTCTTAAGCCACCAAGCTTATAGGAAGCAGTTTATGATAGCCCTGCTATACTTTGATTTTTCCTGTTTAAGCTGTAGAAACTAGTTCAGAGAGGCTAAGCTGTTTGTTTCCCTAGTCACATCTGAAGCTCTTATGGCACCTTTTATCTTGGCTCTTTGATAGCTCACTATTGCTGTAAATGTGGAGCCCAAACCCTTATTGTGGGGTCCATGACCCCACCACACCCATGGGTGTTCCTCCAGGCTCACTACAGGTCTCTTCCTTCTGTACCTCACACTGTCTCCAACACTCTCTTTATTTATACTGTCACTCAAGACACTCTCAGGGGATACTTCTAGGGAACTTGCATCAAACTGTCACTGGGAAAGGCATTCTCAGACCACCTGAGTTGAGGACACTATCGGGATACAATCTCTCTGGCTCTTTGCCAGAGTCTCCAGTTACACTGTAACTATCTGTTACTGAATGACTGACCTCATCTGTGTTCCCAGAACTTGAATTTGAACATGGACTTTTTGGTGGCAGAGCTTGTTTTAAAATGATGGTTTGTTGTTTCCTGCTAAGGAGCGAGGGCTTATTTTTTGTATCTGAAATTTGGTTGATAGCTAATTCAGAGAATATAGCAATAGAACAAGGAGACTAAAGATGCTAGAAAATTCCTACAACTTAGATCTTGAGAGGATAAGTTATATCTAGGCTATTACATATATTTTTGACATAAGTTTTTGAACTTAAAAAATTAGTGCGGATCTATAGAAAGTAGCCAGGTGTCACTCCTAAAAAAGAACTTAACTGACATCTAGAAAAGAGGAGAAAGCCAACTGAGAGAAATTGGCTTATTCTATTAAGTCCCATTTAATGGATTTCAGTAGACAACCAGGACTCCTCATATTTTGCTCGAAACACTGGTTTTCATATGCAAAATAAAATAGTATCTTTATACATGCAAATTTATTCAGGTCTATATGTCAATTTTAGCATTACCTTTCTGGTGACTACAGTTCTCAGCCCTGACTGCATACTAATCGTGTTGGACGCTTTTAAAATATCAGTGTCCCTGTCACAGGATTTTGAATGAACAAGTTTGAGACATAGCCCAGAAATCAGTAATTTTTAAAAGCTGTCCTGATGCTAGGATATCCATGTTAGCCAGAATTCCTTCTTTAGAGTAAGTTGGAGCTGTTTGGTCCTGAAGTATGTAAACTGACCTAATCCAAAATACATGTTTCGGGCTTTTTGTAGCTGCCATAAGAATTAATTGGCTTAACAGAAAATTTTGGTTGAATGATTTTAAAATTAAAATCTAATCATGACTTGTTATTATCTCCCTGTAACCTGGTAATAACTATCTTGCCTCCCGTGTTTTGGTCTTCATTCAGGTAAAGACAAAAGCAGTTCCAAGAAGGAAAATATACCATCCAAGGACACCAAACATTTATGCAATAATGTTTTACTTTGCTCGGTGAAAACATTACCATAAATTTTTACAAAGCAAAATGCATTGAGTTTATTGTATATTCCAATCAGTGCTATTTCTGTAATACCTTAGGGAATATGATCTTATGAAAATACTTGGCCTAATTTAAAAATCACATTTTTATTTATTCTTTGAAAAGTTCCTACATGCATACAATATAACATCCTCATTTTTATTATTAGTTCAATACCCAGGCTGTTGCCACTTCCTGGTTATTGCGCATAGAGCAATAATGAACGTCAATGATCAATTACGTCTATTAGGATGTGGAGTTCTTTGATGCCTAAGAGTTGCACAGCTGCATCACATGGTAGATCTATTTCTAGCTCTTTGAGGACCCTCTGCATTGATTTCCATAGGGGATGCATGAGTTTGCAACCCCACCAACAGTGAGTAAGCCTTTCCCTTTTACCACACCTATGCCAGCCAGCCAGCATTTAGCACCACTGTATTTCACTTTTATTTGTTGAAACAAACTTGTTCATTTGTTTTTGATTTTAGACCTTCTGATTGGGATAAGATGAAATATCAAAATGGTTTTCATTTGTATGTCTCTGATAGTTAAGGATGTTGACATTTTAAAAATGTTTCTTGACTTTTGTATTTCATCCTTTGAGAACTCTCTAAAGTGTAGTACATTTCTGCAATGGAATATTATTGAACTGTTAAGGAAAACAAAGTTATAAAAATTTCTGGTAAGTGGATTGAATGAGAAATAATCATTACAGGCAACATAGACGCAGAACAGCAAACAGTGATTGGTTTCCTCTCATTTATAGATGCTAGTTTTGAATCTTTGGATATGTGTACTCTGCTTGGAATCCCCAGAGATGCCAGGAAATTGGTAAGAAGCCACGAGAAGTTCAAAAGAAGGGAAACAGAAGATAGGCGGCAGTGGCGTGAAGAGCTAAAGCAACACTAATGAGTAGAAGAGGGTTAAGTGGGTGGGGGAAAACAAAGGGTAAAGTAAGGAACATAGGGAGCAATAACTAACCTTAAAGACATTTTAAATAAATCACATGGAAGCTACTGCTATAGATGCCTCCAAAAATATATATATATACTTATATAAAAAAGAGTTAAAAGGAAGCTACCCTACAACAGGTCAACAATGTCCCTACTAGTTACCAGAGGCCAACAGATGAAAGGCCCAGTACCAGGAATGGCTTATCTCTTTTAAAGTTGCTGGTCAGTAAATTCCCATGGATCCTGCAAACATTACAAACTATTATCAGTTCTCTTGGCAACATCACATGGCTAAAGATACCACATACTTGGATCGTAGAGCATGGAGAAGTTAAGCTGGTACTCACTTAAAAGCTTCATGTCTAATGACTAACTTTCAGAGTGTTTAAAGGTGCAACCATATCTCTAGAGGAGAAAAGTGAACATCACTCTTATCCAGATGTGAAGCTATGACTGACCTGAAAAACTGGGGCACTGGGGGCAATAGTGACATGGATGTCTTGAAAGTAACCACTTTATGATTGGATATGAGGCTTGCTCCACAAGTTGAACTTCATACCTGACACTGTTATTAGGGTCAAGAACGCGTGGCTAGACAGGCCATAGACCCTAGAAGGAGAAGCTACTACTATCACTCTGCTAAATGGCCATAGTACTAAATGTACTCCTAATTATCTTATACCCATGGAGTACTGTATCTTTCAACCCTTATCAGAGAAACTTATTCTTAAAGAAGATTAATAATAGAGATGCTCACAGCTGGTTATCATGCAGAGAATAAAAGACTGCAGGGTGCTTAGCCTTACATGGGACATCTATATCATAGTCTCTCCTCCCAAGATTCAGGAATCACTGCAGAAGAGGGGCCATAAAGGTTGAAAGAGCCTGAGGCAGCAGATGACTACAAGGAAACAATGTTTCCAGACACAGCAAGGCCTTTGCATCCATGATTGGCAGAAGTTGTGATAACACACAGAAGACCTGTAGAAGTTGTGATAACACACAGAAGACCTGCAGAAGTTGTGATAACACACAGAAGACCTGCAGAAGTTGTGATAACACACAGAAGACCTGCAGAAGTTGTGATAACACACAGAAGACCTGCAGAAGTTGTGATAACACACAGAAGACCTGCAGAAGTTGTGATAACACACAGAAGACCTGCAGAAGTTGTGATAACACACAGAAGACCTGTAGAAGTTGTGATAACACACAGAAGACCTGTAGAAGTTCAAGCCTAGAAAAAAAATCTCATCATGGAGCTATTGGCAACTGATAGCTGGTTGAAGAAGGAAAATCAGATTTTCTTAAGGGCCTCTGGCAGGCTGATCACACTTTAGAGGAAAGTCACTTACTTAAGAGTACAAGGGCAACATAAACTATACTTCATGGGTAAAAAGAGATACACAGTTGGGCAGGTAGGGAACTGGGAGTTGGATTGGGGAAGAAGGTGAATATGACTAAAATACATTGTATGAAAATTGCAAAGAAGTAATAAAAATGAGAAAAATAATTTCCTAATTTTATGACAGAAAGCTGTTTCTTACAGAAAGATGTCCAAGATGATATAGTTGGTAAATGATAATGTGGAATGAGTTCCCAGTCTTGAGCTTTATTAACAGTGCATTAGGTGTCATGGTGCCTTTTCCCTTTCACTAACTAAAAGCGCCTTCTCTTTAAACAGATTTATGGCTAGACTTTGGATCACAAGACTTATTCTTCCATTTCTTGAAAAATTAAACATAAGCAACAAGAAGAATTTTTTTTTTTTTTTGTTTTTCGAGACTGGGTTTCTCTGTGGCTTTGGAGCCTGTCCTGGAACTAGCTCTTGTAGACCAGGATGGTCTTGAACTCACAGAGATCCACCTGCCTCTGCCTCCCGAGTGCTAGGATTAAAGGCGTGCACCACCACTGCCCGGCCGTAATTTTTTAATGACTTTACTCTTAGCATTAACGAGCAGGTCTAAGCAGGTAAAGTTTGAATTGATTACCAGGGTGAGTCTAGAAAATATTTAAAAATCAAACGCCTGTGTTATTGCTACCCATCATGTGCTTTCCTTCTGAGACACTTATGTTGACAATGGAGAAGCTTTCGAGAAAACATTTTTTAAGATGAGTTTGTTTTCAAATTTAATATTTTTTTAAAGAGTCTAGGTTGCCTTTTTCTATAGTGTTCCTTTAATTGGGCTCTTCAGTTTGGTCCTACTTAATGTCTGAAATAACATCATTGTGGCCATCAGAAAATCAGGACATAAAATATCAGCTGGAAAAATTATTCAAAACAAACTGTCTTCAATGAGTGTGGAGAGGTCTTAACTTCTTGTGAATCTGACCATTTATTAATAAAGAAATAAGATACATGCAAATTCCATAAAAGAATAAGCTTACAACTTCTGACTTCATAAATGTAAAACCCACCATTTTGTAAAGTTGTAGATGAAGGAAACATACCCAATACCTTACATATGCCATTAATACAGACATTTCTGCTGCTGCCACCTTCAAAGCAAGGGGTGCCATCGATGACAGCATCCAGCATTTTCTCGGAAAACTGCTCATCTATGGGTCTGCAGTACAGCTCACAAGGATGTGCTGAAGCGAGAAGAAGACAAATCCCTGTGAGGTAACTCTGCAGCTCAGACCCTTCCTCGGGATTCCTGTGTACTCATGACCTACAAGTACCATTTAAGAACCCAGTTTTTGCCTTCCTAAGACACATACTAACATGTAGGCATTTTTGTTCCTCTTTTTGTCAACAAAAACCCTATAATGAATTGTATTTGTAAGACTAGTTGAAAATTCTGTGTGCCCTTTGTTGTAAATAATCAACCCTACACTGAACTGTATATCTAAAAATAAGAAAGCCCGGGGCATGCAGAGTTAACCTAGGAAATCAGTAATCATAACAGGTAATGCAGGATCCAGACAAGTCTGACACTTGCTCTTTGTACCAAGGCGAGCCAAGTTCAAGGGGGAAGGCCGTCCCTTCTCGTACACCAATATCAGCACCGCCATCTTAACACCCTCAATGAGTAGTCATACTTCACCAAACTCCAAAATGTGCTCAGACAAAAACTGACAACTACATAGAAGCAAAGAAAGATGAAATTCTGCAAACTGGAACCCAATATAATTATCATAGGAACCCATCACTTTACCATGGGTCCCACTTGGAAGTCATTCTCAAATTCAGCTTTTCATTGTCTTGGGAATGAAGACAGGAACATCAAATGAAACGCACCTACCTATATCTGCACACACAATACTCAGAAAAATAAACACTTAAAGCACAGGTGCCTCAAATGTTTTAATAGATAGTATGTGAAGTAGTATTTTACTTTTGAATGTCATATTTTGAGTGTTAGGTTTCATTGCAGTGCTAAAAATTGAATTTGATGCTACCTACACACCAGGCAAACACTATACCACGGAGCTATACCCCAAGCCCACACTTTACTTTAGGTGAGAAATTGAGAATGTCTTCTTCAGAAATCTCTATGGGAAGCTCCCCTAGATCTGTGTGTTATGGGCAGAACTGGTGGTCTCTTGATGCTGAGACAAGCCTTACCTGCATGGATAAACATCAGATGCAAAACTAAGGTACCAGCCCTATATTGGCTTAAGGATGTGATGATTCATGTCACAAAAGTGAAAGTCTAAAACTCGAGCATGAACAGCCAGGAGCAAAGAGTCTGGCCACTAAATACTAAGGACTCTGGACAAACTGGAGACAGAGGTCAGTTACATCATTATAAACTCAAAGGAAGGGAATATGGAAATAAAGAATGCCGAATGATTTCATTGTTGCCTGAGAAGACGGACACAGTCAGAATATGTCAAAGAGATTATTGTGCGAAGGACCATGGAGAAGACCATAGAACGGAGGGTGAAACAAACTGTGATTACTGTCAACTTCCTTTCCTGGCAGTCAGATTAACACTACCACTGACCAAACTGGAGTAGAGGTGTTTAGGGGCAGCCACCCGGGAGTAATCATGCTTTCCCAGGGATGAGAACATCCATTCATCTGTTCAGTCTAGGGAACCACTTACTAAGTAAGACATGGATCTGAGTTTGATAAATCAGATTCATAATTTTGTATTTGGACACATGCATAAAAGGAGAGTATTCCTCAAAAAAGTACAGAGATTTCCTTTAAGAACAGTTACGCAGCAGCCAGGTGTGCTGGTATACACCTTTAACCCCAGTACCCGGGAAGCAGAAGCAGATGGGTCTCTGTGAGTTAGAGGCCAGGCTAGTCTACATAAGGAATTCCAGGGCAGACAAGGCTACTTGGTGAGACTCTATCTCAAACAAAATAAGATGCTTATCTACTTCAAAGCTGTTGGGAAGAGTCAAGTATGAAGTAGGGTGGATATTAAAGGAGATATTTAATCTTCTGTCACATAACTGCTTTTTTTATTGAATAACCCCCGTCCATGTTAAGTACTACACCAAGTTCTGAGTGGGAAGTCCCAAAACTTGTTATATGTTTGTGGGTCTGTGCTGTTGTGACATCCCTCCTGAATGATAAAACTACTCACGGAGATTTTTGCTAGTCTTGTTTACACAGTAAATTAAAAAAAAGTTGACTAGCTGAAATTAGCAGGTAATACTTTATTAAACATGATTTCTAGACTTTGTTTTTATTTATACCGGTTATCTCCTTTCATAACTCCTGTGCAGTTAGTACTATTATCACCTATATCAACATTTATAAAATGTAGATATAAGAGATATAAATCCTGTGGTCTTCCAGTATGAATGGCCACCAGATCGATTGAGTTCAGGGTCCAAAGTACCACACCCTACAATGTGTCATTTAAATGATTTAATTCCACAAGAATGTCTTTGATGAGGTCTTTAACGAGTCCACATTTTGCACCATTTTACAAACTCAGTAACACACCAAATGGACTCCATTTTAATTTAATATACATTATCTCATGGCGCATATGTATGGAGAAAGGACTAGATCCTAGAATAATAATTTCTACAGAGCACAGATGAAATAGTTTCAGTTTATGAAAATCTAATATTATCATGAGAAAATGACTTGCTCTTTCTGTGCTTCAGCTGTATGCTAAGCACGTGGCCCTATGCTGTAGACAGACAATAAGCGCTCAGCTAATGATGGTCATTATTTCTATATTCTCACCATTAACTTAAGGATTTCTAATGCTCATTAAAAGTGGCATTGACATCTTGTGACTTCCATTCCAATTTCTTCAAATAGTGAAGAGATTAGTAATTGCTGCTCAGTTCTCATGACAAACAACAACAACAAAACAAACACAAAATATCTCTGCAGATTATTAATTATTAACCAAGCTTGCGTTAAGTTCATACTTTATTTGCATATTTTCTAAATGACTGGTTGTTTGCCCATTTAGTGTGAAGAATATAAATCTCATTCAGACAGACGAGTATCCCCAGACTTTCTTTGACTGTAACTGTGGACCCCAATTGTGCTAGTCTGTTTGGGTCTTAACTACAGAGGTCCTCCTGTCTACACTTCTAAGGCTGTGGGTTTGAAGTGTCCTCAACAGCCATGTTCCTAGGGACATTCAGGTCTAGTATATGTTGATTAGTTACTGCCAGGCAGTAGAGGCTGGGAAGAAATATAATCTCAGTACAATGCGGAAAGAAGTTCAGGATTAAAGATTCATCTTCACCCAGTACTGAGTTTGAGATATCGTGGCTCAAATTTTATTCCCAGATCAAAGTTTTAAGAGTTTAGTCTGCACAGAGGGGATTCTTTGAAAGACAGTGTTGTAAGCATTGACACATTAACCTCTCCCAGAGTGATTACTATTGAACATGACTATTGCAAAAGATGTCTGATTTATCTTTGCCAACTAAATGCTGTGGCATTATCAATATTATTTGTGAAAATATTCTGTATGGATCAACATGGAATGTCATTTTAATCATGAGACAATATTAGCTCAGGCTGTAATAAAAATAACAATTATCCTTAGTGAGAGAAGTCAAGAGCATTTGTACAGCAATGGAATGCTTATCCAGAGACAAATGCACACATCAACTAAGTTGAATTTCTGTAATGAGAAGCTGTGCAATTAACTGAGAGAAATATGTGAACTTTCATTCTATGATCTACACTTAGGCAATCAAGAAAGCTTCAAAATCAACAAGGACAATCTATTCTTGTGCAAACAAAGAATGTGCTATTAACAATGATTACTTCCTGGGAACAGACTGAATGCGATGATAAAATGAAAGTGAATTTTTCTTTCATTCGATTGGGAACATTTACAGTTTAAAAAACACATATAATCCTTTCCACAGCAATGTCTTGGCTCTGAAACAATAGAAATTGAATACTCTCCTTTATTTCATGGTTATCACAACGTATTTCCATTATGAGAGGTCTTTATTTCAAAACTTTCCTCTGTCTTCCCAGTATAGGATTGACCCTTTAATGTTAGACCACATAAACAGACACTAAGCATGCTGCACATACAAAACACAAATGTCTGTTGAATGTAAGTGTGCAGTTGCTAGCCTCAGAAATAACTGTTGAGTGATAGTTTGAGTTTATTCTGAAAATAAAGCTTGCTTTGAGTCAGAGGGTGGAGCTAGCCACTAGTTGAGCAAAATTGACTATAGGGGTGTGGAGGACTGTGGAAAAATAGGAGACAGAAAGGAATAAGGCAGGTCTGAGTTTCAGTCTTTTGGAGGAAGATCAGAAGAGGTAGGAAGTCACTGGTGGCTACTCTCCTGCTTCTATGATCTTTCAGGTTCTTATCCCAATATCTGACTCCTGATTATTTTATTGGTAAAAAAATTAGATAAATGCTTCAAATATATCTGTGGCAAAAACAATAGCAGACACTATGTAGATCAATCACTGTTTTTAATTGATCTTTAAAATTAGCATATATTACATAACATCATGACATTTTCAAGCAGAGTGTGTCTTAGTAGATTTCCCTCTCCACTTGCCTCTACTACCCTCCTACCCCTATTATTCCCCCATGATAACCCTCACTTCTATATCCACTAGACTAACTGCTCTTATCCTTTCAGAGTCTATCTATGCTTTAGACCAGAGAGAACCCTGATTGAAGGAGGCAATGAAAATAGAAGGTTTAGTGTCCCTTAAACAGTTTGTGATGCTGAGTCAAAAGTCCTGCATGTGTCCCAGCTCCACTTCTCCAGCCTCTCTTTCATGGTACTTTGAATGAGTCTGTAGGTATCATTATCTTGTCACAAGGGGTTCTAAATAAGGAGGCAAGGGTGGCAATGGATGGCTTTCATTCTCGCTGGTCCTCATGTGGACCACAGATTCACTGGCTCAGATGTTGGCCACAGAGTCTAAAACCTCTAGTGCTGAATTCATTGTCTCACATCTATTCACCTGCCCTGCTGCATCCTTTGGTCTTGGTCATATGATGTTTTCCCTCTAGCTTTCAATAGCATTTGTAATTTGGCTAGGTGAAAGCACTAAAATCAATTTGCAGGTGAACTCTTGCCCTCAAACTGCCTGATTAACCTTACCAACAAGCTTGTGTGGCTGAGTGCATTTACTGAGTCAAAGTTTGCGCTTTCAGTTTTGCAGAAATGCAATCACTAATGCTTCTTGTCAGTGACCCTAAAAGTGATTGTTAGGTACAAAAACGCAAAAATTAAACAAAACTTGTTTTCAATAGATGAATCTTACCCTCACACTGTGTGATTCATCTGCTCTCCCAAAAAAGCTCATGTAACTGGATGCAATTATTGAATCAAAGGTTGCATTTTTGATCCTGCTAAAACAGGATGGCTTGACCTTCGGGGTTAATAGTCTTAAGAAATGATTGTTAGAAGTAGAAACATCAAACTTGAAATGAAGGATAAAAATATTTAAGGCGAATAAAAGTTTTGATGCATTTTGTGTGGCTTGGGGGAAAGAGTGGCTGTTCAGATGTGAGGAAAACATTAGGCTGGAGGATTGATGCTTTGATCACCAATAAGCAGTTAGCTCAGCCATCATATTCAACTCCAGTGATAAATGCAAACCAACTACTCCAAAGCATACAAAAGCTTTGTCTGCTCTTATGACCCTCATTTATTTAGTACCCACAGCCATACTAAGCAAAAAGTAGGTACATGATAATCGCTTATAAATCAATGAAAAGCCAAATTGAATCAACCCTTTTTATGCCAAGTCAAGCTATTTGAGCAATAATAGCATTCAATACATTCAAGTTCAATTCTGCACTTTGTGGGAGGGTGCAAACTGAGCACCTATAAGACCAAGGGACCTGTTTTCATATGTTAGTCCTAGAAGGGTACTCATTCAGTCCATAAATTCAGTGACCCCAACACTTTCAACAAAATATGCAGAGCATAGACACAGATGGCACTGCTAAATGTTCCTTTGTCATTACTTGTTTGGGAGTCCGTGAGTATACACATTGTTTTCCTAAAAGCGAGTATACACATTGTTTTCCTAAAAGCGAATGTTTCAGTTGTATCAAAACCTGATTGCCTCACTCCCATAAAGCAAGAACTGGCTGGGGACAAGGAAAAATGATAGCTAACAAGATGCTTTGGAGACTCAAAGTGGGCAAGTCTCTGTAGAGCTTTTCACTAGAGCTGTTGACTAGAATTGTTCTAGAAGCCAACTGTGAGATTCTTGCATCTTGACTCCTCCTGAATCTCAGCACATTGGAATTTCAGGAATCTAATCATCATATGAAAGTTAGATTAGCTATTATTACTCCCTTGCCTCAAATAGCCTTAAGTTAGGGAGACCTTTCTTGTTTTATTCCTTGTTCAAGTGATAGTGATTAGCATAGATGAAGGATTGCTAACTTCATGCTCAGGAGAGAACGTAGAACTATATCTGAGAGTGTGGTCAACGTAGTAGTTATATTCTTCATCTTAGTCAATTCTCCATCCCTTGACATGCATCCTTGAGATCTTTGATTTCACTTTTGAATCTTCTCATGCTATGTTTCACACATCTCAGGCCCAGCATGCATTTCTGATGAAGTCATTCTTACTATCTCGACTTTCTTGAGCTGTTCTCCTCTATATGGAATGAATTTTTTTTAAATGCCTTACCTTTTCTTTCCTTCACAGAAAGACCTATTATACCTAAATTCATCAGCTACATTTAAATTATTCCTGCCCCATCTGTCCTGAATATCTACTGAAATCACATTCCATTCCGTGGGACCACCAACAAGCAATGAGTATCTTAATTCCCTCATGTCTCATTCATTGCAAGCAAGGCCCCATGTTTGAAGGACATCACTTTCATCTTCTACAGGGAAGATCAGGACATACTCAGCCTTCAACATTAAGAGGTCAGCTTAAGCCAGTTAGTATAATTGTCTTCTACAGTTGAGAACCCCGGATGACCTTGTAGAGCTTCTGAGAAACTCTAGACCTGAGATTCATGTTGAAGGCCCCTTACCTTGATTAAACACAGGGAACCAGCGATAGAATGCATTTTTATAGGGAACGGTGTCAAATTCACTGCACTGCATCTGCCGGAAAGTCGGAGTATCTGAGCGGCAGGGTCGGACGTTGCATAAGCGATAGCGTTTTCTTTCTCCCGTGCAGTATTTCCCTCCAAACTTTGGTCTACAGATAAAATAGACAAGCTGTTAAGTTTCCTGAGAAGCCCACAATTTCCTTTTAAACTCCTTTGCCACCTAGCCATGATTGTTTCTTGTCAAGCCATGTCAGTTTCTGACCTGAAGAAACAGATAAAGCCTTTCAATTACATGTGTTATGAGCTGCAGCCCGAAATTTTATCCATCTTCACTCTTAGTCAATTTGCAGTCCCAAGAAATAATCCTGCAAGTCTAGTTGTGTTCTTGTTCTCTTTGACAACCATGAGACTTAGTCTACACCCCCTTCCCCATCTTTCTTAGTGCAAGCTGAGCTCGGGTAGCTCACACGGCATACTCTTCCTTCGTCTCTTCCTTATAGGAGGTACCACAAATTGTCCTTAACTTCTGAGGTCACGCTAGTCTCCATTTATTAACAGAAACTCTGTGACTTGGCACCTGACTTTCTCATTGCAACTGACAAGTATTACCAAGAAGAGCCCCTTATGAGACAAGCTGTGCCAGCATTTCACTGTCCCTGTAGTTGGTCTCACTTGAGCAGTGCTGAAGATAAGGTCAGGAAAAGAACCCAGGGAAAAGTAAAGTTTTTAGACCATTGCACATCAATTGTGATCAAAGAAAGCTACACTCTTTCAGCATAAGTGGATCTAGTTGGCTCAGACACTCTGACTGGAATCACAGAGACCTTTATACAACCTGTTCCCATTGACAGAGGTCTCAAGAAAATGAGTTATGGCATCAGATGACATCAAAATCACAGCCTTGGTGGTGGGCACGAGGAAACATTGCCCTCTAACTCTGGACTGGAGATCATTCTGTGGTGCCTCAGATAGGTCATATCTTCTCTGCAGAGCGTGTGTTACTAAGCATCTTCCCAAGGAAGATGTGGTGGCTGAATCCATACAAATCTGAGAAAATTGCTTCTACTTCCTGTCTCTAAAGGCACACCTCTGACCAACCTGACAAGTATTTTCTCTAGAAATAAAGTACTGCATATGACAGTCCTTCTGTTGAATTTTTGAAGTAATGGAGTTTTATCGATGGGCAATATTTTAAAACAATTACATTGTTGATTCCTCAAGCAAATCCTTACATTTGTAAGTTATGACCTCAAAAGTACCACTTATTTTTAATTTATTATATAATAGGTAATATATTAAACTACAGATATTAAAATCTAATCATCAGAAAAAAACACACTTTATATATAACAAATTGCATGTATATGTAGCACATGTCCACATACAGTTTACAAACAGTATTATGTTAATTAAGAAAAGAAGATTAAGATTTGGGACTTAGATACTGAGAGGCTTTGTAACCACTTTTATTTCTTGCTTTAAAAAAAAAACATGGCTCTTATTCTGCAATAAGGCAAGTCTAGGAAAAAGAAGCATAGTTTAGTTTCTACTTCTAGGAAGAAGCAAATGAATTCTTAAAAAAATGTATACTTAGAAACTTGTATATGAGGAAATAATGAAATCAAGAATGCAATATTTTTGAAAGCATGACAATTTAAACTTAACTTATACATATATGTAACATAAGTTTATTATATGAAGAAATTAGATTAAAAATTATAAAGTGAATTATGAAATTCTTTATAGGCCATTATGGAATCCTAAGATGCACAGAAATATGTTGCTAGAATATTAGTGATAATTAACTTCAGAAATGTACATGCCCATTTTATTACTTACATGAGGGATGAATACTTTTATGCAATTGTACATTTGTGATTGAAATCTACCTATAATCATATCAACAAAATTGAGTTTAATGAATCTATTTCTTACTGAGAGGGTATAGTTATCTGGAAGAATTTCATTGCATAAGCTCCTGGAGACTTCCCATAGATAACATGTTTAAAAGAAATTTGTGTATACATTTAAAAGAAGTTTGCTTTGTTTCATTCAAGTGATGGAATAAGATTACTTGTGTTTTGAGACTCAGAAGTCAAGCTAGTATCTATCAAAACAGAAGTGCTTTTTCCGTGTGTGTGTGAATCATCTGGGTCTTTCTGTCTTTGGGAATTAATCTAGTTTTTCCCCAGACACCTTCAAGAATGGTGTCGTGCCATTCGAGAATAGCCTCTCAGCACATCCAGAAGTGAGGAAAGCAAGTGTTCACTCCAGGCCTTACTCAGGGTTGTTGCAGAGCCTCTCTGCACTCTGTGCTCCTGCCCCACAGGTCCTGGAGCAGTGGGACCAGGGTGACCAGCGTCCCCAGCCTCCAGGGATGCTCTCTGGTTTCTTCCCCACCGTGATACACTTTCCAGCCATACACCACTGCAAAGAGATGTGATGTGGGGGAGGGGGGACATATGTCAGGAAGATTCCATAGCAAGCAGGCCAAAGAATTTGTAAGTCTAAACCCAATTCTTTCCAAGCCAAAAGACATCAAGAGTCACACGGAAAAGGGCTCACAGAGCTTCCTCAGATAAGTTTTGCTTCTGGTATCATTTTTATACTAAATCTATAAACTCAGGGATGGAGGATACCAAAGTCAAGCTATATCAGTTAACCCACTAAACTCCTAAGCTATAGATCCACAATAACCCAACTTGCTTAGTAGATCACCGTCCCCTTGTGCAGTCTGGAGGAGACCTAATGTCTGAGTTGTGACTTTAAGACTTTTCCTCTTCAGAAAGTGGGCAGAACTCTAGGACAATCAGTCATGTCAGACAATGAGAAGCAAGATTGTTAATGATGCTTATGAAATCTGTTGTTTATGAAAGAAGAAGCAACTCGCCTATGCTTTCCAGTCTTCAATACTGAGGGAGAAATATCAAAATTTAAAATTAGTAGCAAGCTCAGAAGAGACCAGAAACTCCACATACGTTCATCAGGGGAAGTGGGGTCAATGCTCTGAAGGTCAACTATAGAACTATGCTCAGCCCCTTCTCACAGACCACTAGGCCCCAGCAAAGGCTGGAAAAAGCAGCAGAGGTGGAATCCTTTCCCACATCTGTTTTGACTCTGCAAGTGACACTGGGTGCTCCTCATTCCCTCTAGAGCCTTCTGTGTCTGGTCTGACTGTGTGAGTGACATTGGGTGCTCTGCATGCCCTCTAGAGCCTTCTGTGTCTGGTCTGACTGTGTGAGTGACATTGGGTGCTCCTCATGCCCTCTAGAGCCTTCTGTGTCTGGTCTGACTGTGTGAGTGACACTGAGTGCTCTAGAGCCTTCTGTGTCTGTTCTGACTGTGTGAGTGACACTGAGTGCTCTAGAGCCTTCTGTGTCTGTTCTGACTGTGTGAGTGACACTGGATGCTCCTCATGTCCTCTAGAGCCTTCTGTGTCTCGTCTGACTGTGTGAGTGACATTGGGTACTCCTCACGCTCTCTAGGACATTCTTCCCACCTCTTTCCGAGAACTCCAAGACAGCTTCCCTCCCACCTTTCTTCCTCAGGCCAATGACATATCACCTTCTTTTCACCACAGCGCGTCCCGTCTGCCGCAGCATCCAGCTTTGAGCGGCAGAAGCCTTTCACAGAGCACCACAGTGTCTGGCAAACATTCTGGAAAACAAATATGAAAATTACTGCATGGAAGCATAGCTGGAAAAAAAAAACCCTACTAAGTTAGAAGGTAAGAAACTAACAGGTACCAAGAATTGACAAATAGGATTACATGAAGTTAAAAAGTTTCTCCATGGCAGAAGAAGCCATGAGCAAAGTGAAGAAGAAACATGCAGAATGGGGGGAAATCTTTGCCGGCCATACTTCAGACAGGAGACAGGAGGCTCATGTATGTATGTCTGTCTGTCTATCTATCTATCTATCTATCTATCTATCTATCTATCTATCTATCTATCTATCTATCTTCCATCCATCTATCTATCATCTATCTGTCTGTCTGTCTATCTATCTATCTATCTATCATCTATCTAATATAAATAAAGTATTTAAAAACTGTAGGTTCAGCTGAGTCCAAATTCTAAAAGTATGTGACACAAGGAGTTGTGATTTACCCAATGGTTAGTGGTGACTCCAAGAACATAATAAAAGCATGGTTAGATTTGTGCTTTTAAAATAATGGCAATAGCACTTTCAATAGGAGATAGACTAGGTTGGTAGTTACAGTATCAGGAGGAGAGCAGCAGAGGTAATGGAGAAGGCAGGATTGAGATGTTAATTATTTAAGAGCACAACCTCAAGACTTGAAAATAACAGAGAAGAAGAGTGGCTGGGGAATGAGTCTTATTCCTACGCTGTGAACTTATGACATTCTTAAACCAAGAGGACATTTAGGAAAGGGGCCTTTTTAAGGATTAGGCTGACAGCTATGGATTTTATGCTGCAAACTCTGGAAATCACCATGGAACTGCCTTCAAGTTACATAGGACTCTGGGTTCCACAACACTCCAAGAAAGTTGGGTCTGAGAAGGTCAGTGATCCCCATTGTAAGCGTCTGGTTTACATACACATGAGTATATTTAAAAGCAAGCTTTCATTTCTGGGCTCAGGCCTGCCGTTTCCAAGCTTTTCCTGGTGTTTCCTTCACAATGCTGCAGATCTCAAACCCTGCCCCCTCCCACCAGAGTACCAGGAAACCAAGCACTTACTTCCACTTCCTGGCAGAATGTAGCATTCGGGCCATATTGGAGCTGGCACTGGTGATGGACATCATAGATCACTCCAGGAGCAATGACGTTGGACTTTAAGCCTTTCTTCTTGGGAACATCATCAAGACAGAATCCCCTGCCCCGGCTGCAAACAAGTCAACAAACACGAGAGCAACTGCTCAATGCAACTCTTTCCAGTCATCCAATAGACATTTTCATCACAACGATTCATTCCTTGTCCTTCCTGACAACCTTGTTCTTATAAGCAAGAGAACCCCGTGAGCCTTAGAAGAAAGTTAATCAAAGGGAGTGCAAATCCTATCCGATAGAATATGTTCAGTTGTTATCTGGGAAATACAAATTGTATTTGTCCTAGTTAGGGGCTAAAGACTATGACCCAAAGCAACCTCCTCCTCCTTCTGGCCCTTTTCCTTCATCTCCTTCTAAAAAGCTTTTCCTCTCATCCATTACATACTGGCTGCAGTTGCCCTCCCTGCTCCCCCTTCTAGTTCCTCTCCTGTTCTCACTCTTGCTCATCCTCCTTTCCCTTAAAAAAACAATAGAACAGAACTGTGCATGGGTCTGAGCTAGGTCTACTGCGTACAAGCAATGGTTGTGTAGCTTGGTGTTCTTGTTGGTTGGTCTTGTGAGGCTTATTGCTTCTTCCACTTCCGGGTACCATTCTGTCAGTGAGGGAAGCAAAGGCAGGAACCTGGAGGCAGGAACTGAAGCAGAAGTCATGGAGGAGTGCTGCTTACTGGTTTGTTCTTCATGGCTTGCCCAGGCTGCTTTCTTATACAGCTCAGGACCACCAGCCTACTCACATCAATCAGTAGTCAAAAGAGTACACTACAGATTTGCCAAAAGGTGACCTGATGGAAATTTTAGTTCCCACATTTAAAAAAAATGCAAAGTAGTGGGGAAATAGACAGTCATGATATTTGTGAACAGGTTTGAACGTTTCTGACTTATTAGTCCCCAGTAACTTATTCTACTTATATATATGCACACGCACACACACACACACACACACACACACACACACACACACACACATACATATCTTGGGACAGTATCACCAAGGGAGAAGCAGGTTGCTCACTTGCCTGTAGATAGGGGACTTAGTCAGAAAGCAGATAGGACATCCACTCCTGTGGTGCCACCATGATACTGTGGACTGGAAAATGAAACCAAGTCTTTGCCTCTATGGAAAACTCATTACAACTTCTGACTCAAGAGAGCCTAGTGAGGCTGCCCCGAAGGGAGCTGCACTTACTCCAGGAAGCGGGTGATGTAGTCTTTGCTGCATTTTGACCATGTCAGTGGGGTGGGATCGTACTGAATTTGCTGGGACATGATGTATGGGTGCCTGCCCACAGGCTCACAGTCATTTTCTTTTCCATCATGCTGGATGCCAAAGCTGACAAGAAGCACAAGAACAGAAAGCAGACAGGCATTAGACAGGAGAAACTCACAGGTTCGCCACCATGATTAAAACCCACAGGAAGCCACTTTTGTTCCAAAGGGGGCTGTTTATGAAGTGAGACTTTGAAGTTGGAAGGACATAGATAATTTTGGACTCAGAAGTTCAGGGACAATTATAGACATGCCCTTAACCTCAGCTACATAACCACGGCAGTCATATGGAGAATTAAAACAAACCTCTGTTTGGCAGAAAGCCAAGAGTGCTCAGCCTGGCTCCCTGTATTGTATTCTGAAGTCAGAAGAGCAAAGTGTGTCCCAGTACACCTGCCTTCTCTATTGAAGCAAGCCCAGCATAAACAAATCCAGTCTTCTTTTCCTCTTTCATTCAAGAGAACCAAGAAAGCAGTCTAAGGGAGTCTCTGGTGGAGGCCCAGGCACTGGCAAACGAATTTCTTTATCCCATTCCAACAGATCTTCAATGCCCACACAGTGGGGAGACATCACAGTTCAGTGGTTGAGAGCAGAGGTTATGAAGATAGACAATCTGGATTGAATTTGAGCTCTGTGGTTTGATGAAATCCGAGTTACTGCAAGTTGCCTTATTTTCTTTCTCTTCTAGAAAATGGGCAGTCACCATAGTGACTAGGAAGAGATCTGAATGAAGAAAGACCCAAAACCCTACTGAAAAAGGCCTGGTCTAGATCAAATATTTCATGAACAACAGAAATTTAACCTTTAAAAATAATTTCCCACCAGGCGGTGGTGGTGCACACCTTTAATCCCAGCACTCAGGAGGCAGAAGCAGGCGGATCTCTGTGAGTTCAAGGCCAACCTGGTCTACCAGAGCTAGTACCAGGACAGGCTCCAAAGACACAGAGAAATTCTGCCTCAAAAACAAATAACGAAACAAAACAAAATTTTCCTGGGACAATGACTCAGTAAATCGAATTTAGCCAACTCCAGCATGAAGACATGAGTTCTGTTCCCTAGAACCCATGTAAAAAGCCAGCATCTATGATTCCAGTGCTGGAGAATGTGGTTGGTGTCTGATGACTGACAAGCCTGGCCTTTGGTGTGAGTTCAAGACCACTAAGAGACCCTGTCTCCAATAATAAAATGCAGAACAAATGAGGAAGACACTGTCAACCCAATGTTGACTTCTGGCCTCTGTGCACGTGTGTATACAAGTACACACACACACATATTCATTTGCATACATATGTGCACACACATGTGTATACACAACAGGTATTAATTGTCGAGATTAATATCCTTCTTTTAGAGAATAATTTTACAGGCCAAAAGCCATACATCCCATTGAAGGCAAAGGTAGCAGAGATCTTGTGTTTTGAACTCATTCATCTGTCTGTCCCCTGGTCTTCCACTGTTATGGCAGGACAGGAAGGCGGTTCTGAAGGACTATAATACTTGACTGCCTGTCATGCCAGAGGTGCTTAGGAAATAAACTGACCCAGAGTTGTCTCTCTACAACTAATATCTGTAGGATTATCCAAAGATACAAAAATCTGTTCCCATTGAGATCTGGGCCACTTAGATCCTAGAGATGTTGGTTTAGTTTTCCAGATCGGAACACAGAAGTATGACTTTTTTTTTTTAAAAAAAAAAAATCCCACTCCTCTGACTAAGAAACTCACATTTCACTTTAATGGAATCTGGTCAGCATTAGCAGCTCATGCACAGAATAGCCATTGAAATTTAGAGATTTTCTTGTGTATTATGTATTACAGTATTAGCAATTTACTTGCAAACTTTAATCACATTCCATGAATATAAAATTCACAAAGGAACACCAAGAATAAATCTGCTGATTTAATCATTTATTTACAAAGAAGGTGATAGAGTAGAAACCTCTTGAAAGGCTTCCCCAAGTTGCTGCCCATCAGTCCCACCCAGTTCATTAACTATTTTCAGCACAATGTCATGTATTCAGTAGCTAGAAAAGGTCTTATACTGGGAGCAAGTCTCAAAAGAAATTCACAATGAAGATATTTTTGAGATAGGGTCTTACGTAGCTCAGGTTGGCCCCTAACTTGCTATGTAGTTGAGGATGGCCTTGAACTTGTGATTCATGTACCTCCACCATCCAGGCGCTGGAATTCTAGGTGTGTGTCCCCCATTCTTGGTTCATAAAGTACTAGAAACAAATTCCAGGCTTCATGCATGGTGATGAAGCATTCTATCAAGTGAGCAACAACCCCAGTCCCAAACGATGATCTTTTCAGTGGGGGGTATTCTAATATACAAATCTGTGTGCTTGAGGTTGACTTTTTCATGTTTTCTTAGTACTGAGGACTGAATCGAGGTTCTTGCACTTGCTGGGAAAGCACTTGACTATGGATCTACATCTTAAGTCTTTTGTCTTTTGAAATAGAACTTTGCTATTGCAGCCCAGGCTAACTGGAATGTATGATCCACTCGCTTCTATTCCCGTGAGACAATCCATGTGTATCACGATGCTTAGTTACTGGCCATTCTACATCAAGTTCTCATTTTAGTTTTCCTACACTTTTAGTGCAGTAGAGAATCTTTTACTCAAGCTCTATTCTTGTTTTGAGAAAGAAAATGTGCTATGAAACAAAGGCACTGTCTGCTTGCTCTAAGCTGGTGGAATAGTCACATGGGAGGAGTTGGTGTAGGAGACTTGTCTGTTCAGTCAATCATGTTTTAAATAAATGCTGATTGGCCAGGTAGGAAGTATAGGTGGGTCAACCAGACAGGAAGTAGAGATAGGGCGAGGAGAAAGTCTGGGAAGCAGGAAGCTTCCCTGGCATTCCTGCGCAGTCCATCTACGAAGCAGGATGTAAGCTGCTCGTTGAGAAAAGGTACTGGCCATGTGGCTTGCATGGGAAAAATGGGTTAATATAAGTTATGGGAGCTGGTAGGAAGACTAAGCTAATGGGCCAATCAGTGTATAACCTAATGTAGACTCTCTGTGTGACTTTCTTTGGGGCTTGCTGGCTTGGGGTACTGGGCAGGACAGTAACCCCAACAAGCCAACCCATCATGTTACAAGGAGTGAGTCAGTAACAGTGAGTGATGAGAACACATGGGGCCAGAGTGGCAAAGGGTCTGTCTCCAAAAGATGTCTTCTACCCCTTGGGGTAGAATCCAAACAGTAGTTTGGAGCAGGCACCTTGTATTTCTGGAACAATCCCAGGGGTTGTTTGGCCAGCCTGTTTTCTGGGTCTTCGTTGTTTCAATTCCTTTAAAGTGGGCTTACTAAATTACAAGCTAAAGTAGTAGCTTAAGTAAATATCTTGCTTTCAGTATACTTTATGGGGTATATGTGCTCTTTACCTCATAGTATTTATTCACTTTATGGTTCCGTGGCACTTGCAGAGAACAAGGACCATGAAAATGGGAATATGAGCTTTTCCAAGTCTTTCAGAAAATACCAGGTTTGAACACACAGGGAGAAAAGCTCAATAAATGAAACAGAGCACAATCTGGAAGCTGAGGTGATAACATTGAGCTAGTATATATACTCAATGTAACTATGGTGCTTTCATTATTAAGATCAAAATAATTTTATATATTCTAATTTACATACACATCATCAAGTTTGAAATTTTGCGTCTACAGGTGAGATGAGCAGTCAGCATTTCTCTGTGTGTGTCTGAATTGCCTCACTCTGAGTTAGCATTACCAGCTCCATCTATTTACCTCTAAATTTAATTTTTCTTTGCAACTGAATAATATTTTGTTGTGTGCATGTATATTTCTATTATCTATTCAGTAGCTCATAAACATAAAAATATAGGTTGAATACCCATAGATGTCAGTGAGCTAGTAGGAAGTCATGGGTGATTTCAAGAGAAGGTGGAGAGAATACCAGTGTAATGGAAGCAAAAGGGGAATGAGGAGATGGGAAAGCTTTAATGGGGTAGGGTGGGAGGGCAGGGAAGAGGAGGGAGTATGAAGAGGGATGATGAACACCAAAAGTCTTTGACAATTCTATGTGGAAATTTATTATTATAGGACCTTCCAGAAATATCTACATATATAAAAAGAAATTAAACATGGTTATTCTATAACAGAGGAACAATGCTTCTCTCAGCCACTATAACCATCAAATAAAAAGCCCAGGGCTAAGTATGGGCTACCTCTTGACAGGTCATTGGTCAGTGGTGTCTCTTAGATCACCCCAAATTATGGGCTATTACCACTGTTCTTGAATACCCTCCAGAATGGAATTGTAAGACCCTCCTGCTGAAGACACAGCACACTGGAATCACAAGACATGAAGAACTCACGCTGGTCCTAATGGAAGCTTTATTCCTACCAGCAAACTTTCATGGTGCCAGAGGTTCTATTTTCATTATCTGGATAATAAAGTAAGGAGCAATTTTACCTAGCTGTGAGCCCTAAAGACTACAATAACAACTGGCCTGGCAAGATCCGTCCACTGGTGCAATAGTGGCATGGATCTGTAGCCATCACTATAGGAGGGTCCTTTATTTCTGTTGCTTTCATTGGTTAAATAAAGACTCTG